>JAXCGZ010004511.1:10000-32500 GCA_037179515.1 Halocaridina rubra
TTACTTAGGTAGTCATTTCTAGCTCTTTTGTAGGTTTGCCAGGCATTTATGCTTTTTTTTCTAATCCTATACCATTTCCAGCATTTGTCTCTCCACTCATTAGCTCTTTTACACTCATTATCGAACCATTTCTCTCTGGCATGAATTACCCCTACTTTGGTGACAGGTATGCAGCAGACTACTATCTTCCCATATTTCTCACAAAAGATGTCATACATTTCTTGTACAGATTTGTTGTAAAATAAGGTTCTCCAGTCAATAACTGCAAAAAGCTCATTCATTTAGATGTAATCTCTTTTCGGATAGTTCCTCCTCATGTCCTCAGTGCCTTTACTCTCAGGCAGAACATCTTCAATGATATACTCCATCAACAACACACAGTGGTCACTCTTTCCAATTGGTGGTTCATACTAAATTTTTTCAATATCCAACACATTATCTGTGAATACTAGTTCAAGTAGTGATGGCTCATTCCCACCCCTGGCTCACGTTGGTTACATTACATGTTGGTGTAGGAAATTCCCTTGTACGCAATCTAGGAATCTTCCCCCAATGAGTCCTCACCTTTGTGTGGGTCAAAATTTATCCAATCTATCTCTATGATTAAAATCTCCCATAATCAAAATCCTACATTTTCTCTCCCGTGCCATGTTAACAACTAAGTTTATGACTTCAATAGCACCTGTAAGACTTTCCTCATGAACTTCTAGCCTAGTCTGGTTCCTTGGTGGGTTATATACAACAGTTATTATAATGATGCTCTCTGACCCAGTATTTATGCGAGCAAACAAGAAATTCCTTGAACCCACTTTCTATAGCCAAGTTTATTTCTTCAACTTGAATCCTTTCACTTATGAGCAGTGCTATCCCTCCACCAGTCCTCTCAGATCTTTCAACTCTTAATATTCTGAAACCCTTAGGAAAAACTGTGACACTGTTTATGTCCTCACTCAACTTAGTCTCTGTAATTACTACTATATCTGCCTAACCCATCCTCTTTTAATTCTACTGCCTTACCAGCTAATCCATCAGCATTTGTGTATAACAGTATTAATGAGGCCCCATCCCCTGATCTTCTGTCATTATCTTCTTTATCTCCCCTTTGTCTGGAAGAACTCTGAAATGAAAATTTTTCTTTTCTTCTTCATATCTTTCCTCATTTAACCTTCTTGCCTCTTGCAACAAGTTTTTGACCTTTCCCATCTCTTCCTGTGTTCTGTATCGTCTAATGAACACTTTTTTGAATTCTTGAAGGTCTTTTAGACTTTTTTTTTCTCATCAATATTTACCTACATGTTTCCCCTCTCTCAAAGGTTACTTTTGTTGGTCTCTGCTTTCTTTTCCTCGAATATTTGCCTAGTTGGTGAATGTTTACAATATCCTCAGGACCACAAACTACTCCAAGCTTTCTTATCAGGTCTACAACCCTAGCTTTATTTTCTTCAAGTCTCCCCAGCCATGTTGGCTCCTGGGATTCACTTATGCCTGAGATTACCACTGTCTTCTCTTTATTAAGTGCCTGTTTAATCAGTAGATTTGCCCTTTCCATCACAACGTCTTTCATTTTTTTTGTCTGTGTGTGTGTGTGTGTGTGTGTATGTGTCTGTGTGTGTGTGGAAGAAAAAAAAACGTTCTAACTAATTGACTGCATTCGCCATTACGTTATATAGAGTTAGGAACAGAAAAGAGGAATGATTAAATCGAACAGATTAAAAGAGGGAGAACTATAGACGCCAATTCCACTCTTCTAACCCCTAGGAGATCCCAGGAAAGAAAGGTAAATGAGAGGCAGGAAAACTTAAAACCTGAGGAGAATGATTAGAAAATAAATAACATTAATATTACTTTCAAGTGAATGCCGATTAGTGTTATTAGGCTAATGAATATTATATGACTTAACAGTGTTTTAATGGTTAAACTAGCGTGTTATTTCACTTATGCTGTAACTAGCTTAAGTCTATAATTTTGGGTCTTCTATCTGTGTGGTGAGTATTGAATAATTTTGTTTTGTCGGATAGCCATGCTGTTCATAGTTGAACTTAAATTATTGCTTGCTGCTTGAAGGGCATTCAGGCTGTTGCTAGTTGTGGGGACTCCCATTTTGAGTTTGATCCCTTAAAACCTTCAAAGTGTTAGATGTAGTAGAGAAGAGAGCTTAGGACTGCTTCCTAGTAGAAAACAAGTTGTTCAAGATTTCCCATTTGCATTTTTATCCCGACCCTGGACTGTAAGCGCTGACTGTATTGATTCTGTGGAGGCACTTGGGTAGGTCCTGATGTTGAAAGTTGGCGACTGCTTTGCACCAAAAGGTAGTAGTAGTAGTAGTCTTGCTTTTACAGATTAGGAAGGATATTTTTTTCAGGCTTTGAGTTTTGGAATGGGTTGCATATCTCCCCTGTTCTGTGAGGCTGATTCAGTGTCTATGCAATGGTCATGTCTTCTTAGTTTTAGTTCTTCAGGTTTTTTGGTGACTTTTGCCTTGAGTTGCCGGATGCTTGGAGGCAGGAATTTTCTAATTTCTTTTCGAAGGAGGCTTGCTTAGCTGCATGTGTGCCAATTTGTTTCATATGATGCTAACATGATTAAGGACTCATGCGAAATTGATGGTTTTACCCATGTTGCAAGCCCTGCAGTCTTTGATGGACGTTTGATGCAAAAACTATAAGGCAAACATTGAGTCTGTGACAATGAGGGCAGGATCCACTAATGGTGAGTTACATAGTCACTCAAGGAACAAGGAGGGGCCTTATAGGCTTCAGGTCTGGCAATGCTCTCCAGTGACCAACTGTGCCTCATTATCGTTGGCTAACTTAATCATCATCGTAGACAATCAGAGAGTTTTATCTGCTTGTAATATGCCTTACCTTACCGCAGTGCCGTATCCGCTAGGACGTGGGCCACCATGGCTCGTCATGCTTCCCTATCTTTCATTCTTCTCGTTATTTGAGAATCTGTCCAATTCCCACCGATCGCTTCTTTTAATCCATCTAAGAATTTCTTTCTTGGTCTTCCTCTTCTTCTCTCTCCCGGGATTCTCCCAGTTATGCAGATGATATTGAGGCCTTCCTTTCTTTCTATATGTCCTTTGAACCTTAACTGTCTTTTGTATGTTAGTCATTATTTCCCTTTTGATGTTTAATCTTCTTAGTATCTCCTCCTTTGTTATTCTCTGCTTTCATGAGATCTTCAACAGTCTTCTCCATATTCTCATTTCCATTGGTCTTAATTTTTTCTTTGATTGTTTTTATTGATTGCCCAAGTTTCACATCCATACAGTAATGTAGACCATATGTAGCATTTTACAAGTCTTTTCCTTAGCTCCATTGATATTTTTGAGTTTGTTATTGGTTTCTATATCTTCATGCTTTGGTTGGCTATAGCTGTTCTTATTTCTTTTTAACTTTTGCCACCCCAATTCATAGTACTTCCTAGGTGTGTGAATTGTTGTACTTGCTCTATCCTTTCGTTCCCCAATCTTAAATTTACTATTAGACTTCTTTTCTTCTTTGTTATTACCATTGTCTTTGTTTTCTTTATGTTTATCTTTATTCCTTTCGATTTGCTTTCTTCATCGATTTTCTGCACTAGATTCTGCAACTTCTCGAAATCAGCTATCAGAACTGTCTCATCTGCATACCTTATGTTGTTTATATTTTTCCCGCTATTGTTATTTCGTCCTCATGTTTAATTTCTCTCGTTATTATTTCTGCATATATGTTAGAGATTTGGTGACATTATGCATCCTTGCCTGACTCCTCGTTTGATCTCTATCCATTCTGTTGTTTCTTCCCCGATTTTAACGCCCAACTTTTGTTTTTCATATAAATTCTTTTTATTTTCAAATTCTTGAAAATTACCAGGTAGACTGAATTCTTCGGGGTGCTTGGACGTTCGACTTTATTGTTGAGAGAGGAATCATTCCATGGTGAAGGACGTCAGCATTCCAGGCATGGAGAGCCCAGTTGTCTGCACTAGAGGTCATCCATGATCCCAAGGGATTGAACTGTGGTGCATACCCTTTCTGCTTGGGTTCTTCCTGGGCAAGTCAGGTTGTTGGTCTAGGGCTGACTTAAGCTTCTCTCTGGCAATGCAGGAGTGAGTTAAGGATGTGGTCATTGCTACAATAGTGGTTATTATTTGTAGTGACATGTATTTGAGAGATGGAGGTTAGCTTTTAACAGAAGGTTTTCTTAGTCCACATGGGGGTTCCAAACATAATTCTCATATTTATTCTGGATGACTTCAATCTTTGTCCATTGTGGAAAAAATTGAGGCCAGAGGGTTGGACATGCATAATCTTCAAGACTTCCTATGGATTGTAATTAGATGGTTATTAGGTTGATATTTACACGTTCATCATGCACCTGTCAGTGTCACTATAAACACCCGGGTATTGGTGTTTCTTTGATCCTCTTGAAGGTCTCTATTTAGGTGACCAGTCTTGTGCTTGATCTTTGCAATATGATGGCAATTGCTTTGATCTTGAGGGCAATAATTTTGAGCCCAATGAGAATGAGGCTCTGTAGAAGGTATTTAAGTTAATTTGAATAAAATCCAAGGCATCACCGGCCTCTTATTATCAGAGCTATGTCATTCGCATAATTGAAGGCCTTAATTCTAGCTAACAGTGAAAAGTCGTGAATTTCCCCATGAAGCAGCTAAAGAGGAGGGGCTCAAGAATGCCATCTGGTGCTATTCCATCTCCATGAGGCTTGTGCTTTGAGTGATACCTATGAAGTAACACTCGGGCACTGCAGTCCAACATACTCAGTTAAGTTCAGGAGAGTTGATTCCCACTGGCCTGCTTCCTGACAGGTGGACAGAGGACGGTGGCCATATATTCTCTTTCACATTCCTTCTCTATGTCTAAAAAGACTACAATAAACTGGTGGTTATTGATGAATATGAGCAAGATGCTATGCATTCCATTGTGCTGACTCAAGGTGGGAGAAAAACTTGTTTTGATGAAAGGGTGGGCACATCCCACAGTGTTTGTTGATGACCATATATCCCCACTGTCTTGCTAATGCAGATTAGGAAGAAATTTTTTCCAGGCTTTGAGTTTTGGAAAGGGTTTTATGTGTGCCCTGTTTTATAAGATTGATTTGACCCTTCTAGTCCAGGTGGAGTTTTTGAGAGAAACCAGAGATAATTCTCCCTTGTGATCTGTTTCCAGACCATAGTATATTTGATCCTGTCCAATTCATAAGTAGTGTTCTGATTGCTCTTGTTGACTGTTCCTAGCTCAGTTAGAGTAGAATGGGTGTCAGCGCAGTCTTCTTAGTTACAGGCTTCTTCAGTTCTTTCCTTTCTTTCAGTCACACTGATAGGAATTTGCTCTGAGTTGGCTCTTGTAACGACTGTATTTACTTCACTACTTAAAAGCAAGAGTTATTTTACTTAATATATAAAAGAGGATGTTCACCAATACAAGCAGGATATTGAACTGATTTAATGATCAAATTCAGGGTTATTTATATGTACAGCTATTTCAGTTGGAGGAGTTACAAACAACCCAAGAGTAATTATTGACCCATTAAATACAACTTTAAAATAACTTAATAATTACTAAATGATTACCTATTTACAATAATTACATATTCTGATAAAAAAAAAATATTATTTAATATTTGTACGTTTGCACACTCTTTCAGCAAATTTGAGGGAGAGCTTTCTTCCTTCAATGCAAGGATTACTGTGAGGGTTGGTCCTCGCAATTCTACCTTTGGTGATGTAGTTAATTTTTCTCCAAATTTGGTCCACGGTTGTGTGAGTATTGAGTGTGAAGCACAAGTTGAGTCACTTTTTCCTCTTGATTTCTTTACTTTTGCATGGACATCAGCCTTAACAGATTGAAGATTAGAATAATATCTTCCAGTGAGGCAGTAAATGTGGATTCCTCTGGTGAAACTGAGTAAGTGAGTGAGTTCCTTAACTCTGTCACAATAATGCCATCGTCTTCGATTGATGAACTATCATTGTTTGCAAAGAGGGGTTGAGGAGACAGCAGCAGCATGAATGACAATAGCTAGATCTACCTCGACTTGGTCGATGTCCTCTGGTGGTGTATATGCTGTGTACTGATCGGTGTTGTGTTTTTTTAAGCTACTCCAGTTGGCTTGCTTGAATTTCCATTAAATTCGAGGAGCAAGAATCTGTAAATATGATATTTACAGATCCTTTGCTTGTAGCGACTCCCAAAATGGTCTCTGTTGATATGAGGGTGCACTAACAATGTGGTATCTTAGTTAAAGGAGTCTGAATAAATGTGAGACCCATTATATCTCTTCCATTACAGGTTGGTTTCATTGCCATTCTTTGGTGTGACCTTGTCACATATATCCAGCAGGTGCCTAATGTGTCAGCCTGTTCTACAAATGGTTTGAGTTGGAATTATGGAGGTGGGGATTGAAGTCACCTCCTATGACTAGGTATGAATAGCTAGCTGGGCCAGAAAAGTGGTCAAGTTGAGTTCTCCTTCCACTGATATGTAGATGTTGTACGTAGTGATGTCACAGATTTAGATTTTATTGCTAGCAACCAGGACTTGGAATCCTCCACAGCTCAGCTCACTGACTGTAACGTATATTGCTAGGATTTTGTTCATGATGAATACAGCCCTACCTGTTTTCACTTAGTGCCCAAGGGTCGTAGCAACCCTGGTACTCAGATTTTTTGGGAGAGGGTCTCTTGTACACAACGTCTCTTTCACCATGATTACATCAATTTGTTTGGCCTTGGCTATGCAGTCGAGATGCTAGAAACTGTTCCTAATCTCTTGAGTATTCCAGTACAGGACACCGAGTTCAGGTATTTTCAGTAACCTAGCTAGAGGGGGGGAAAAGTTGGAGGGAGTGGAGTTGACTTACAACCTGATTGCTATGCCTAATTGACAAAGGTGTTAATCAGTTGGGTGATTTGGTGAATTTTGTAATTTCTAGAGGAGCCCTTACAATTTACAATCAAGTACATGAAAGCTCCCATTGCAGCTGAATCAAGTCCTTTATTTCAGTGAAGGTGAATAGGGAATGGTGGTAAGGTTCTAGCAATGATTCATTTTTTTGGGAGGGTATTGAAGGATTCTTGAGAGCGGATGGTATTTTTTAAGTTCAGGATCTCGGAAGAGATCTCTGGGGTAAGATATAGGACGTTGGAGAGGGAGCAGGAGACAGAATAGGGGCTAAAGACTGAGCTGGGGCTAGCAAGGTATTATGGCTGCTTTCAGGGGGAGTGTGGCACAATGGTTGGAGATTGTGGAGAAGTGACTATGATCAGGAAGGACAGGGAAGAGGCGATGACAAGCATTGGAGGATGGAGGGGGTAGAAGTGAGGGTGATAATGGTTTGGCAAGAATTCTCTTTAACTGCTAACAGAATTCGTTGCTTCCTCCTTCTGTTTTATCTTCTTGAGGCACTGTTCAATGTCATGCCTTTTGGTGCAGATGGAGCAGTTGACTGGGTATGTGGAGGTAGTTTTATGTCAATCAGATCTTTGGCAATTAAAGCATCTCATGGGATCGGGTTTATGAGCTCTCAATTGGGATGTGCCCCAGATCCCCATTTGGATCTCCATAAGGGCAAGTCCAACAATATGAATTAGCCCCAAAATGATGGAGGTTGGGTTGCCCTTTACTTTTGTGGTACAGCAACTGGCAGTTTTGACACACTGTACCTTCACGTGAAGTTCAGCAGACAGGGCAAGTGGAAAATTATTCAAAATAAGTATTCTGATATTCTGAGTTGAAGTAGACCTCAGTTAGACGTGGGCTGAAAAGTGCTAAAACTACGTCAGCAGCCTCCGTGTTGGATTGGGTGACTTAAATATTCATTCTGTAGATTCAGCTTGGTAATTCAGTCAGTCTCCATAGGACAGCCTTCTAGCTCTTATAGGATCTGATTTGCCATCATTGGATCTGAGCCTAGAAATGTGAAATTGGTTATGAATTTGCTATTTCTGTTAGAAGAGGGTCCAGGGTCTGTAGTAGTAGGCGGGTGAAGAGTGACATGAGAATAAGACTTCTACTGACTGCTGCCTGAGGCGATATCGCAATTACTCTTCAGGAGGATATATCATCCTCAACGCCCCCTTAACTGGGATGGGAGTTTAGGGATCTGGCAAAGACACAAAGGCCAGAAAACCTTTGTTCTTTGTATTGAATATTTAAATATATAGGCAACATGAGAATACATCACAAAAACATTTAAAATCCATGATTTTATTAGAATAAAATATTGGATATCATCATCTGCAGAAGAGTAGACATGAAAATACAATAAGTCCTGAACCAGTTATGTCTGCAGTCAACAGCGATGGTGAAGGTTGGAAAGTTTCTCTACTAGGACTTCCTTGTAGAAAAACCGATTTTCACACTGTGAAAGGAAAAGAAAGACTGGTGAGTGTTAGCTGGGATTGTTACTGTTATCCATATTCTACTCTATGGCATAATGGGTCTTAGTGGACCCAGAGAAGTTTAATTTGTAAGTGGTTATTGGGACTTTTATTCAACTTCTGAATAAATTTGAGTCTCCTAAATCTGATTTAGTGATATGGATGAGGAATATATATATATATATATATATATATATATATATATATATATATATATATATATATATATATATATATATATATATATATATATATATATATATATATATATATATATATATATATATATATATATATATATATATATATATCATGAGTGTGAGACTGGGAAAGGCGACAAATTACCCTCATCAGTAAAGGCCCTGGTACGAAGAAAACATTAAGACGTAGACGAGATAAATTATTAAAGACAAGAAGATATGAGGTAATGATGCACAGTAGGGTAAGAGCAGGCTGATTGAATAGTAGAAGTACCGAGGACCTAAAGATATGGCAGGATTAGGGTCTGAGATGACGATAGATCAGTTTTTTGAAGGAAGCTAGGCTATAAGAATTAGTAAAGACATGAGGAGGACTAGAGTTCATGAGTCAAGAGGTAGATGGGAAGAAGCAGTTGCTGCATCGATCAGTCCACGAGCTACAAATCTCCACACAGTATCTGTGAGATGAGACCGCTTGGAGATTGTTACACGGACTCTGCAGTGAAAAAGGGATGCAACTCACCAACTCAACAGAACAACAATGGATGTAGTACCAATAGGAAAGCGAAAGGGTTGATATCTTACATCGAAGAGAAAGAAAAATCAGATTAAAAAAAGAGAGGAGTCATTAATGAGTCTGACTGCCTCATATTCAACCCTACCATGAAGAAAAGTATATGAAGAAGAACCTAGAAATGCGAGCAGTTTTTTAAGTTGGGATGGATAAGACCTTTATAGATTGTAAATAACTGTAAAGAGGAAAAGTAATTATGTAAATAAAACAGAATTCCCAAGTTTTAGGAGGCAGCTTAAAAACTTGGATTATGTGATTCCTCCACGACATATTAGTGGCTATTTGGATTCCTAATATGTCAATAAAATCAATAGGGTAAATTTCATTAGATTTGAAGACAATGGTGCTATCAGGAGGAGAAGGAGATAAAGAGAAACTGTGTCTTGAAGGCATCATATTTAACTAAATTTTGGATGCCCCACTCTGATACCCTCTGCAAATCGGAGTTGAGAATAGAAGAGTGATACAAGACTGATTGCGAGTAGCAGATGAAAGTTGTGAAGAAAAGGCAGAGGAAAAATGAAGTGTAGAATAGTCGGCAAAGGCATAAGAAGAGAGGAGAATGGAGACTGAAGAAGATCGTTGATGAAAAGAAGGAACAGACTAGGTGAAAGAACAGAGCCCTGTGGAACACCACTGGTAACAGGGAAGGGCTAGATGTTGCACCGTCAACAACCATATATATAAAATGGTTAGAAAGAAAACTAGAAAACAGAGAACAGAGAGAATGGGTAATGCCATAAGCAGGGAAATTTGCCAACAGAGCCTTGTGGCAGGCTATTAAAAGCCTTAAAGATGGCAAAGACGACGACAAAGGATTCCCCATAGTTCCTCGGAGATGACTATACATGAGTAAGATAGGACAGGAGGCCACCAGTGGATTTTGCTTTGCGGAAGCCATACTGGTGATCGGAGATTAGATCCAAGACTTTTCAAAAAGTGAGAACTGAGCTAATTTTCGAATACTTTACCGATAGATGAGGTTAGGGCAATAAGTCGGTAGTTTGAAGAAATAGAGCAGTCACAATTATCAGGAACAGGTTGCACTAGAGCATGCTTCCAAGCTGAAGGATTGATATTGGTTGAAAAAAATGAGGTGAAAAATAAAGCAAAGCATGGGAGCCAGTTCATCCGCAAACTCCTTAAGTAGCCTGGTAGAGATACAGTTGGGATCAGATGCTCTATTTGTCTTTAGCAAGCGAATAACCTTAAGAACTTTGTGTGAAGAAAGAATAAGAGAGGGCATATGGTTGAGAGGGGTAAAGAACAAGTGAGCTTGCATCGTTTATGGAAGCGTTGTCAGAAAAATGAGAGCTCTAGAGAGTGGCTTTGTCAGTGGGAGAGCAAGCTATAGAACCATCAGAGCTATTGAGGGGGGGGGGGAATGCTTGATTTACTGAAGCATAGCTATTCCTAGCTGTAACAAAAGCAAAGTGAGTTGAATCAGAAGGACAAGTTTGGTACGACCGGTGTACCCAATCCCTGGCTTGAATAGCCATGGAGCAGGCACAGTTAAACCAAGGATTAGAGGGAGAAAAAGTTTTCATAGAGGCAGAAATGAACGCTTCCATTCCTGAGGTTATGATCTCTGCTACTTTTAGGGCTACCTGATAAGGCTTGCTGGACCGAAAGTAGTGGTCATCCCGCGGGAAGTCAAGGAGGAAGTTACGCAAGTGTTTACATTGGGCACACTCAAATTGTCAAAGGTTGCACTAAGTAAGAGAAATTGATGGAGGGGGGACGAAAATATAAGATTTTGAAATTACAGAGTGGTCAGATTCACCAACAGGGAAAAACACAGAATATGAGTAGTTTGGAAGATTAGAAGTAAGAAACAGGTCCAGAATGTTGGCTGCATATTCATGTTAAGTGGGAACTCGGGTAGGATATATGATAATCTGCTCCAGATCGTGAGTAACAGAGAGAGCAAGGGCCTCATTTCCTCATACATCAGTGTGAGAAGAATTAAGCCACTCACTGTGGTGTGCATTAAAGTCCCCAGTATAGAAAACTTCATTGTGTTGGTGAGAAGATAGCAAGAACTCATGACAAGAGAAGAGATATTCAAAGCAAGACGCAAAGTCAGTGGAGTTTGGAGAACAGTAGCAAAAGCAAAGGAATATAGTGGTAGTGGAGAAATATTTTTTTTTTGCCAGAGAACATCAAAGTCAGGAGATTCAAGGTCCATGTGCCTTGTAATAAGAGTGTTAGTGTTGTAGTAGGTACAGATCCCACCTTTGGAATGGAAACAGGATTATAGGTTATAGTGAGAAATTTGAAATAGGTCAGTGGATTAATGCGGGAGCTAGCAGAGATTTGTATTACATCTCGAGTACAAAAGGTTTGATAGCAATAGTCATCAGTTGGTGGAATGAGGATCTCGGGATGGTCATTCTTAAGTTATGCAATTGGTGCGTTTAGTAGTGGGCACTGCTTGAAGTGCACCCCAAAATCGCTTTAAATTACATTTTGGAGTACATTAACCAAACCTGTGATAAATGTTTCGTTTTGGCACTCTAATTACAGATATGCCATTCCTAAATGACGCAATTGGTGCAAAACGCATTTAAGAAGGGCCCGAAGGGGGTGCTAGGGGGTGCTACTGTCACATTTAAATCACAATTTGAGTATATCAAGGAAACTTTGTGGAAGTATACCTTAGACCTTCCTGATGAAGGTTCAGTAGTTCTTAAGTGTTGAATTTTGTGAAAACCCATTTAAAAACGGCTTAAAAAGGGCGCTATTTTTAGCACATTTAAACCACATCTTAAGTACATCAATGAATCTTTGTGGAAATATCCTTTAGCCTTTCCTGATTTAGGATCAGTGGATCTTAAGTGTCCAATTTGTTGCAATGCCCATTTAAGAACATTCTAAACAGGGAGCTATTTTTTAACAGATTTAAAATTCCTCTACTCACTTTCTGTAAACCTACAGTAATATCACTCATGTCATCTCCACATGCGCCTTGACATTGGTAATTAACTTTATTGTGAGCTCTTCTGTTTGTTATGTTATTACTATAATGCTGCTTCACTAAATATATAAATGCATCCTGGCCTTAGAGAGATACTTGACCAGGGTGTATTCACAGTGCGAAGGACAGAACATGATTTCAGCAGAATTCCTGTGGATTTGACACTGGAGCAAACTATCAATGCTGACGCCGCATCTCAACTGACAGGAATCACCTCTTTCACTAATGACTACTCCGTTCGCCTCAGATGGATGGTAACAAAGGCTACCTGAGCATCATTCATTAGTCAGCTGCTAGGGATGACAGGATTAATCAGCAAAGATGTCACTGCAGAATTTAGACCATGACGAATTCAACATGACAATGAAGATCTTCAGAAAATCACCAAACAAATCTTGGACACGAACAATCCATTTGAAAACCAGAATGCATCTGAGGTATTGTACAATATAAACACAGGTAAAGGTACTACGGACGAAATCTGTGAAAGCCTCCTCATTGTACCAAACAATGGAAAAGCTAGATACAAGGAATTCATCCAAGCTTGTGAGAGTGATGCAGCAAAGTTTGAAAGTCCAATAAATAAAGAAAAGCTGAAAACCTTTGTAGATGGCTTTGCAAGTAATTGTCAGACAAAGAACACGAAAGTTGCAACTCTTAAAGGATCACGTGATCTGATTGGACATCTCCTTCTGCTGTCCAGCAAGAAGAAACTTGACATGCAGCATATTCTGCAGTACCCATTGATCCCAGTACCTCTGTCCTTGGCCAGCCCTGACGAAGTAATGGCAAAGACCGAAAAGAGTGCCTTCTTTGATATATTGGAGAATGAAGTGAAAGGTCTCGAAGAGTGGCCAAAGGAACTTAGTGCTTACATCATAGATGGACAGTTCCTCTTGCATACCTTGCCACCAAATTTGCCCCCCACATATGGCGGGTTAGCCAGAAGTATTCTTACCCAGAGTTTAATAACATCAGCCAAACGCATACACATAGCCTTTGATGACTATCTGCAGACTTCAATTAAGGACATAGAAAGAGACAGGCGGGGATCCGGAATGACAGAACCTTCATCATCACGGGACCAGAGCAGAGACGAGTGCCAAGACAACTAAATGATGCTCTAAAGTCCAAGTTATTCAAGAAACAGCTACCTCAGTTTCTTGCAAATGAATGGAAAGACTCTTCGTATGCAAACAGTTTGGGCGATCGTGAAGTCTTACTAGATGTACCGGGGGAATGTTATAAGTTCCAGGTGATGGAGGGTGTGATGCAGCGAGACACGGTGGCCGGATTATGGAATAACCATGAAGAGGCAGACACAAAGATCTGTCTGCACTCCTTATCAGCTGATCTTGAGAATGAAAACATAGTGGTCAGGGCGTCAGACACAGATATTGCAGTGATATTATTGTACCACTGTAATGGATTTCAGTCAACATTGTGGATGGATATTGGAACGGTTTCAAAGAATAATCGTCTTTACATCAGCCTGACTGCAATATGGAAGGAACTAGGACCAGATCTTTGTGCAGCGTTGCCAGCTTTCCATGCCTTTACGGGATCGGACTATACATCAGCGTTTGTCAGAAAAGAGAAGGTCAGGCCTTTCAAAACTTTAGAAAAACAACCTCACCACCAGAAGTTTTTCAGAGTATGGCAACGAACACTACAGTTTCCAACAAGACAAAAACTTCTCTTCAGAGGTTCACAGCCACAATGTATGAGCTGAGGATAGTGCAAACACCAGGTTGAATGGCTGGAGGTACGAGAAGTTCATGCAGACATATGGACCAAAAAGAAATGGAAAACATCTACTATCCAACTTGAAGGGCATAGATGCAAGTGGACTACAGCCTTGTGAAGGTGAGCTCAATCCTCACATTAAGCGTGCCTCCTTTGTTTCCAACATGTGGACAAGTGCAGATAAAGCTCATATAGAACAGCATCCCTCTGAAGAAAATGGCTGACAGTTGGTTGATGGCCATTATAACCGGTTTGGTTCGAAGGGGAGCAACTCCCTGAAAGCCTTACCCCAGAGACAGAGGATATGGAAGCAATGGAAAATGAAAAGGAGGATGATATGTACATTGATTCTTCAGATGAAGATGGCAGTTGTGATGAGGATGACGAGAATCTTGTAACAGAAAGGCAGGCTGAGATGATAATTAGTTGAACTCAAGATCATAGGCATATTCTCAAAACAGTGTGTGAGTGAGTCATTAGCAGTTTTGATGTGTTTTATAAACTAAAGCATTAGATTTATATCAAGTCTTATACATGTATATGTACATTAATTAGCATAGATGAGTCTCTCAAGAGGTAGTTTTGATTTCAAAGAGCATAATCACTTGAACATAGACATGTTAGTGCTGGGCCATCCCTGTTACAGCATATTATTGGAAATGTTTACCGCAATATATACTACAACCTGAATAGTGAATGTCCTCTTCCCAAAGGTGCGAAATATTAGACTAGAAAAACTGTAAATTCTTCATGATTCATATGCTTATTCACTGAATATGTGGGAAATAATTCCCATTACTTTAACTCTTTCAGTGCTGGTGACGTTCTTATGTTATTCTAATTATATTTAGACAATTATATACTGTGTAATAAGGATCTGGGATAGCCATATGGTAGATTGAGAAAGTCTGTATCCATTTACTAACTAGAAGTCTTTTCTAAGCTGAATCAAATTATCTAATAGTGGTTAGAATAAAATGAGCAAAACGGCACCCACACTAAAAGGGTTAATCCATGATGCCATGTCACACTTGACTTTATCATAAAAATATACTTACCGGTACAGTAAAATTGGTGGTGTCCCATCATGTAAAATAGCTGTCTTGTTATGAAACTGACAGGACAAGACAATTTAGTTTCAATTACTTAATTAGAAAAGTTAAGTTAGATATTATATAATAACATTTAGGTAAATACCTATATAAGAATATCTAACTGTAAACAGCATTGGCACGTATTATATTGTACACGTCACCTATGCACCTTTTCTCATTGTGCATTTTTTTTGCTATAAACTTGCACTAATAAATAAATAAGTAAACGCATTTAGAGTTCCTTCATTCCTCTATATCAGATTCAAGAATATTCCTACTAGCTTGAGTCACGGAATATAATGAGGTCATGGAGCTATAAAATCAATTTTATACCCCCGTGTGCTAATATAGCACTCTCTTTAGGCTGTTCTTAAATGGGCATTGCACCAAATTAGAAATACTGATCCTATATCAGGACGGTCTAAAAGATATTTTCACAAAGATTCATATATGTACTTAAGATGTAGTTTAAATGTACTAAAAATAGCGTCCTCTTTAGACCGTTCTTAAATGGGTTTTGCACCAAATTCAACACTTAAGAACTACTGATCCTTCATCAGGAAAGTCTAAGGTATACTTCCACAAAGTTTCATTGATGTACTCAAATTGTGATTTAAATGTGACAGTAGCGCCCCCTAGCGCACCCTTTGGGCCCTTCTTAAATGCGTTTTGAACCAATTGCGTCATATAAGAATGGCATATCTGTAATCAGAGTGCCAAAGCGAAACATTTATGAAAGGTTTGGTTGATGTACTCCAAAATGTAATTTAAAGTGATTTTGGGGTGCATTTCAAGGAGTGCCCCCAACTAAATACACCAATTGCATAACTTATGAATGGCCATCCCGAAATCCTCACTCCACCAGCTGATGACTATTGCTATCAAACCTTTTGTACTCGAGATGTAATACAAATCTCTGCTAACTCCCAGACTAGAAGCATTACTAGTCACCTGGGTTTCCAAGAGAAAGAGGAGGTTAGGGAGGGATGTACCCAAGTGCTGTTAAACTGATGAAAGAGTTCAAGCCACGAATGTTAGAAGAGCGAAGAGTGAAAGAAGCAAATCAATCAGGGGGTGCAACTTAAGGGCAGAACCATTACTACCACCAAGCCTGATTCTCTTATTTTCAGTTGTCTTTCTGATCACTATGTATCGTATTAGTCAAATTTGGCTATTTCTTTATATTTTTCTCCTCCTGATAGCCCATTTGTCTTTGAGCACAATGATATTTACCTCCTCAATTCCTTTAAGACTAGGAATCCAGAAAGTCTTTAATTAGAATTAGAGGAATCATAAATTTCCAATTTCTAAAGCTCTATGATATTGAGAGGCCACCTTCACTATCGACTTTACTTTCCTCATATAAGTTGCTAAAGATTTATAGGTTTCATCCTTTCCTGCTTATAATGCTACTCTCACATCTAGGACGCATTTTTGTACACTTATATCCTTGAAAGATTTGAAGTTAAAGCCTTCAGCCTCATCAGCAATTCTGCTCTTACTTCTAATGTCGATGCTCTTTCTCTTCCCCAGAAGTTATCATCTCGTTTCTATTATTTGTGCTTATTCTACTGCTACTCTGATGAGTTGGCTTGTGACATTCCTCCCCTATTAGTGAAGCCGTATAACACATACCGAGTGGCCTCATTGCACAGGTACTGTGTGAAAATTTGTAGCTCGCTGGCTGCATTTTTTCTTTCATTTTAAGACATTAGAACTCTGTTTATGCTGTTAACTTCTCTAACTTTTATGAACCTTCCTTCTTTCAAGAAAACAGATCACATAGGCAATTTAAGGCCTAATCTAACCATATTACCAGGTCTTCACTACACTGACTACTCAGTATGCCTGTTTTTTGTTTTGTTTATTATTCCCTTTCTTTTGGCTTGTCCTTAAGTTGTTAGATTTTCTTTTTCTTTTATTCCTATTCTGCGAGGCTTTGAAACCGGCAACGAAAGCAGCAGATATATTCCAATTCTTGAATGAGTTCTCTGAGAAGCATCAGATCAAGTGTGAGAAGGTAGGGTCAGTCTGCACAAATTGTGGCTAAGCCATGATAGGGAGTAGGTCTGGCTTTGCTGCTCTTTTAATGGAGGGGGTACCACATATCATTGTAAAGCAACGTGTTCTCCATCACCATGCTTTGGCGGCAGAAATGTTGCCACATCACATCAAAGTATTGTCTATTTGTGTTCAACCTGTAAATTTCAGCCGAGTCATCCTTTAATCCACAGAGTGTTCAAGTTACTTTGTAAGGAGATAGGAAGTGAGCATCAATATTTTCCCATGGGAAAATCCTGACTCGCATTGCAGAGTTAAATTATAAGATTGCAATAAGTATCAGAGAGTATCAGAGTAATTTCCCTGAAAAATTCGAGGATGAAATGTTCATCCTGTCTCGCCTAACTGGCAGGTATTTTCAACCATTTTAATGACTTCAACTTGTCCATGCAAGGTATGTTTGCTAGTAGTATTATTTGTACAGAGAAGGTAGAAGCCTTCAAGTGGCGACTCTCAACTAGAAGCATCAAATCCAAGGAGGGAGTGTGGGAAGCCTTCCTATCCTTGAAGAGCAATTGGGAAATAAAATAATCACCCCATGCTTGTGGTAAATATTGTTGCTCACCTCTCACACCTTGTACCACCATGGCAAAGTACTTTCCCCAAGGATCATCCATTTCCAGAATGGATTTAGCAGCCCTTCCTGACAGACATGAGTGATGCTGACAACCTGAAGGAGGAGCTTATTGATCTGCAGATGGACTAGGGCTGTCAAACAAATTTTTGTATCACCATCTGGATTTTGGTGTAATGAATTGGAAGCATATCCTGGACTGGAAAGGGCAGTGCTGGAGACAATCATTCCATTTCCAACTACTTACCTGTGTGAGAATGCATTTTCCACCATGCTCCTGATCAAAAAACTGTCTGGAAACGCCTTCAAGGTGGGCTGCTTCATGATATGAGGGTGGCTCTGGCTAACACGAAGCCTCAATTTGGAAAATTATTCTCACATAAGCAACAAGAAAAATAGCATTGATGAGTGAATTTATTATTACCCTACTGTGTATATTCTTTACTTTATTCAGCTTCATCTAATTGCTGTTGCTAATAGTATTGGCATCTTTAATGTTTTTGTTTGGAGAATGAACAAAATAAATTATCAAGCAGTACTACACTTCACTTTAATTTGTCCTTTTAGTTACCAGACACTAGCCAGAGTTAAGGGGTATGGGTTGGCCTAGACCTGACCACAGGGGGTGCTGAAGTCGAAAAGGCTAAGAAACACATCTATAGTATCTTCGTTTAGTGAGCTATTTGTGCATATTATGAGTGAAACTTGTTGGCTAGAGTTTTTTTTTGTCCATGCAACTATTCTCAAGGACTATTGGTATGGTTACATTCTTTGGTAGGATGGGAGCTATATTCTGTTAATTGATGAGATATTCTACCATCGTGAAAAGCACATTTAGTCATGATGCAGAATGACTAGGTATTTTCCTTTAGTATCCTCCACTAAAACCAGGACCTGGAATTCTATGCATCTTCTGGGTGGTAAAGACTTCCTTTGAAGGTCTGGGGTAGGTATAAGTCTTTGTTGAAGATCATGCTGTCACTGTAGAGCTAGTGGACGAGATAGTCTTTGTGACAATGGTAGCAAGTGTCTGCAGGGACCATGGTCTGGGGGAGAAGGTTGGTTTTCTGAGGAGGTTTTTATTCTGGTCCATGTAGGAGCTTCCAGCTTGATTTTCAAAGTGTTGCTTTGAGTGTCCTCTCTCTTGGTCCATTGGAGATTAGATAGAAGCCAAAGTGTGAGACTTGCATAGCCTAATAGAATCCTGATGGTCTGCACATAGACTGATTTCAAAAAACTAATTCCTACCATAAAATATGCCTTTCCTACATGTTAGGATTAATTGGCACATGTTGTGCATGTCGTGTATATTGTAAATCTCAGGTCTGAAGGTTAGAGCACTGTCTATGTAAACACCCAGCTATTGGTACTTATTGACCTATTCTAGGGGGTCATTATCAATGACCAGATTTGTTTCTAGTCTCAATAGGCAGAAGGCAAGCACTTTGGTTTTCTGGCCATAATTAGTTTTCCAAATCTCACAGGGATATGTGAATTATGATCAGACATATTAGTTCTAGTTGCAAGACGTCATGGACTCTAACTACTGAAAAGTTGTGGTCTTGGTGGTTTGTGGATTTCCATATTTTTTCATCCCACAATTGAAATGGAAGAGGATGAGTGTCACTCACTGTGGATTCCCAGTTTCATGGGGCTCATAGGCTTAATAGAAAAGTGTAACTTGACACGAGCACTGCGGTCTTTCATATTGTTATATCTAAAAAAAAGATATTGCCTTTGACTTGTTTATCTGACAAAGCAGATATGGTGGTGAGAGTCATGGCTAATTCAAATGCTTTTTCCAAATCAATATAAACAATCATGCCTTGATGATGATAAAGGAATGATAAGTCGGAAGCTATGCATACCATGGTTCTGAAATAAGGATGGTACGCAAGCATGTGTTTGTTTAGGGATCATACTTTCACTATAGTTTTTTTTAGCACCATCTTCTCTGCTGGCAACTAAGGAAAGAGATGGGTCAAGAAGTCTCTTGTTCCATGGGTATTGGAAGGGCTGAATATTGGCCATCTTAACATGCTGCTGGCCAGACCAGAAGTGCAGATTATGAGGGAGAACCGAGCCTGCTCTTCCTGGGCTCAATATTTTGGATCAAGGAATACGTGATCCTATCTGCCCCGAGGGCAGTTATATTGCAGTTCTTGTTTAATCTTCTCTGCTTAGTAAACGTTTATAGAGTGTCAGTGCAGTCTTCTTTATAACAGGTTTCTTATAGCCTACATCATATTTTGGTGTTTAGGTGGTGGAATGTTCTCTGTAATGTAATAGGGAACTGCTTTGAATCGGTTCTTTCAGAAAACCTGATGGAAAGCATCTTCGCCTAAAGGGCACCAACTCCCTAAAAGTTGTCATTTTCGATGAAAGAATTTATATTTCTCTTTATACTATAAAATATAGTTCTCTATCATCCCCATCTTCTCAACAAGTTTCGTTGTCATACGACAATGTTTTCGATGTCAATATACTCATTATATATAAATTTTGAGCGCCCCTTCACACAGTCGCATCCGCTTTCTATGCATTGTGTTATATATGTATATATTTTAGTAGATTTTCATCATTATTATATAGGCTTATATTACGTCTGGCAGCTTACATACACGAGTAACAGGGAGCCATGGAGAGATAGAGTCAAAGGGGATTCTTTGCTCGCTAAAGATGAACAAAGCAACTGGTCCCGATGGTATCCCTGCCAGGTTCCTTAAGGAGTTTGGAGATGAAATGGCTCCTGTGCTTTGCCATCTTTTTCGCCTCATTCTCTTAACTAGTATTTACCCTTCATCTTGGAAGTATTTTATAGTGCAACCTGTTCCTAGGAAAGGTGGCCGCTCTGTTCCTTTAGAATACCGACCTATTGCCCTAGCATCTTCATTTGCTAAAGTTTTTGAAACTTTGCTCAATTATCTCTTCTTGAAACTTCTTGAATCTAACTCACTTATCTCCAATCACCAGTACGGCTTCCACAAGGCAAGATCCACTGGTGAACTCCTATCCTATCTTACTCATGTATGGCCATCTTCTTTGAGGATCTAAGGGGAAGTCTTTGTCATTGTCATTGATATCTCAAAGGAAATGGTTCTCAACCTGGGCAATAGTGGCCGGCTGGGGGGCTCTGGGTATGATGAAGGGGCAGTAAGTTCTTGGGAGCACTGAAGGGGGCTGTGAGCTAACATAATAAAATAAGTTTTTTACTTTAATAACAATTCTATTATACATGAAAGGGTTGTTATAGTCACTTAAATAAAACAAAAGATAAGTATTGAAGACAATACTTGCTAAAAAATATTTTCTTAAAAATTATATTATCATCCACATTAAGAAAATTTTTCACACTTCCTGACCTTCCCAAATAAAGGGGGCCGTTGAGCCATGCAAGTAGTTGAAAGTTGGACTACACATAAAAAGGTAACAAGCCACTGCTCTAAAGCTTTTGACAGAGTCTGGCACAAGGCTCTATTGGTCAAACTCCCTGCTTATGGCTTTACTCCTTCTCTCTGTTTTCTGATGTCCTTCTTCTTTCTGACCGTTTTATATCTGTGGTAGTTGACGGTGCAACATCTAGCCCATTCCCTGTTAACAAGGGTTGGTGTTCCACAAGGCTTTGTTCTTTCACCGACTCTGTTCCTTCTCTTCATCAACGATCTTCTTCAGTCCCCATCCTTCTCTCCTCTTTACTCCTTTGCGGAGGATTTTACCATTCAGTATTCTTCTGCCTTTTCTTCAAAACCTTCATCTGCGCCTCGTAATCAGTCTCGTATCACTCTTTCTTCTCCTCTCATATCCGATTTGCAGAGGGTATCTGAGTAGGTCACCAAAATTTTAGTCAAATTCAATGCCACCAAGACACAGTTTCTTCTCCTCCTGATAGCCATATTGTCTTTGGAACTAACGAAATTTGTCCTCTTAATTCTATTAATATACTGGGAATCCAGATAGCCTCTAACTTGTCTTGGAGGAATCACGTAAAACAAATTTCTAAATCTGCATAAAAAATTGGGAATTCTATTTCATTTTCTTCAATTCTTTCCTCTTAACTGTTACTTAAAATCTATGTAGGTCTTATCCGTCCCTGCTTAAAATACAGCTCATATATATACTTATCTTCTTGATAGGGTAGAATCTAAGGCAATCAGATTCATTAATGATTCTTCTCTCACTCGTAATCTAGATTCTCTCTCTCTTCGCCGTAAGGTATAATCCCTTTATCTTGTCTATCGCTAATACTTCCAACTTCCCCATACAGTCTTTCCTAATTCTTATAACCAGTCTTCCTTCAAAAAACCGATCTATCGTCAACTCAAGGCCTAATCCTGCCATATCTCTAGTTCCTCAGTACTTCGACTATTCTTTCAACCTGTCCTTTTCCTGTTGAGTATCCATACCTCATCTCTGCCTTGCCCATAACCTTTTAGCTTTTCTTCGTCTTAGTGTTTTCTTCGTGCCCTGGCCTTTATTGATGGGGGCAATTTTCTTGCTTGTCCAGGTGTCACACTCATAAAAAAAATATATAAGTACGTTCAGGCATGTATATCTATATGGATGGTTGGATGAATGTATGGATATATGGATAAATGAATGTATGTATGCATGTGTGTATGCAAGTACGTATGCATGTATGTATGCTGGTATGCTTGCATAAATGTATGTAAGTATAATGGTTCCTATTTTAGAACATTTATTTCTCTGTAATGAAGAGAGATATCAAAAAACATATGATACACACACTCACACTGACACAGATGCACTCAAACACACACATATGCACACACACTCAAGCACACACACACACACAAACACACACAAACACACATATATATATATATATATATATATATATATATATATATATATATATATATATATAT
>JAXCGZ010004511.1:37500-42500 GCA_037179515.1 Halocaridina rubra
AGTCACTTCAGATATTTATGAAAATAGATTACGCTTGTTATATATTTCCAGTTTTGTAAATATATCAAGATCCGTTGTGTTGAAATTATGTGCTTATCTGTCTTAAAAATCAAATAAGTATTTTCCTTGGATTACCCTCCCTTATTCATAGAAAATCAATACTGAGTGCAGGTGTGTGCATATGTGTAAGGAGAACACTGCATTAAATATAACCACTTTTGGCACCCAATTATTACAGGTGGGGCCATTTGGATTGCTGTAACCGTTCCCGTTAATTGAAATCTCGCGTGAGGACAAGTGGGCTAAACCCAATACGCCAACAAGGTAATAATTTAACACAAGTTTAACTTTAGAAAATATTTCTTTAAAACACGAAAGAGTAAAAACTAATAAAATATTTAAAGAAGGGCTCTCTCTCTCTCTCTCTCTCTCTCTCTCTCTCTCTCTCTCTCTCTCTCTCTCTCTCTCTCTCTCTCTCTCTCTCTCTCTCTCTCTCTCTCTCTCTCTCTCTCTCTCTCCTCTCTCTCTCTCTCTCTCTCTCTCTCTCTCTCTCTTAGTTTATGTGTGTGTGTGTGTTTGTTCATGTATGTGGATATGAGTTAGTATGAATCTGTTTGAGTGTGTGTGTGTGTGTGCTTGTGCATGTATGTGAATGTGAGTGAGTATGAATCTGTTTGAGTGTGTGCGTGTGTGTGTATGTGTGTTTGTATGTGTGTGAATTTTTGTTGACCAAGGCTAACTCGCTCACGAAATCAGCTCAAAATTATCTGCACTGCGATACTGCATAAATTTAGTTTGCTATTTCCGTCATATATACTGTTTATTGATGAGCTTAATCCCAAGAACATCATACCTTGCTCACACGCAACAGTGATACAGGCAGGGACCACACATCATAGCATTTATGCACGCAATTTTCTATACGAAATATTCATGTATAAAACAGAGCATATGGGTGCAAAAATATGTAAAAAGAAATGCACAACTTATATTTGAAACTCCTCTGCTTTGAACTCGAAGATGTGTCTTATAAAACAGAACACAAACAGCAGCAAATAAAACTGGAGCACTAAATTCTTAACATAAGTCATTGAGGATTTTTACTTCCTACTGTAGAACTTGAACCTGGGTCCTGGAGAACAATAAAATCAATATATATATATATATATATATATATATATATATATATATATATATATATATATATATATATATATATATATATATATATATATATATATATATATATATATATACTAAACTTAATAAAAGCAATTGTATACTTCTTAAAATAATCAATTTCAAATCCATACTTCCTACTATAGGGTTCGAATCTGGGCCCTATAGGACAAAGGAGTCACACATATATACAGCATACTAGTCGAATTCTTTGTCATTTTGTACGGCGAAAATTCCATATAAATTCCTCTTGGAGTAATGCTTTGGACCTAGAAAGAAACAGACTTTTCAGTTGATGAGCCTTTGAAGCTAATTTTTTCTTTTTAGCCCCTTTGTTGAGGACTGTTGGACATCACAATATGTACACTTGCATATTAAAGATCAGAATCTGGGTTCGGCAGAAATCTTAGGAATTACAGCTATTAGTTCATTGTTCCTTCCTTATGTTTTGCGACCTACGGGACTATGAAGGAGATAAAAAAAAAAAAAAAACTGTGAGTGCTAATATCAGCCAAGCAAGATTCTATTCTGAAGCCGTATGTTCAGACTCAACGAATTTTTCAATCGTGAACGTTTTTAGAGGAAGGAATAGTTAATAAAAAGAGCCCCACAACTAAAGTAAAGATATTACAATTATCCAATTACTTCGCATGCAAAATTTTACCCGGTAAACTAGTTTTAGGTAATTTGAAAGTGTAAAGTAGTTGCATTGTGTCTAATTGTATTGCATTATAGTTGATTTAGCATGATGACAGGGCAAGAAATAAATAATATAATAAGCATTCAGTAAAAAGAAAGGTCAGCAAAAGTATACATCATTCATTTAAGGAAAATTATTTTATTCAATGAACTCAAACTATCTGAAAATAAAGGGAGACTATCAATTCTGATTAGAATAGGCAGAAAACTAGAGAAAATACTGGGCAAAATAAACCGCTGGCACAGAGGTTAAATAAATAATACATTACTTACAAAAAAAATATAAAATAGACAAATCTCTAAATCTAAAAGTAAGTACTAGCCATGCAATTGATAAAGAAGAAGCTAATCATTTAACGAATACATATATAATACATAATGTGTTAATGCAAGTTATGAAAGAAATAAAAAATTTCATGAAGGCCAAACATTCTACAAGTTCAAAAATACAAGCTAAGCTTTGGGTAATGAACAAAATACAGATAGGATATATGAAAAATTAAATGATAACTATCTAACCTAACAAAGCAAAAAGTCAACACGGTTTCAGGCCAAAATTATCAACTGAAACTGCCTTATTGAAAATATCAGATGAAATATACAAAAATATAGATAATAAGAAAATATCATTGCTACTACTACTCGATCTTTCTAAAGCTTTTGATAGTGTACACCATACCATCTTATTAGAAAAATGCAAAAAAATGAACATTGACCCAAGCTGGTTCGAGAACTATTTAAAAAACCGCTACCAGTCAGTCAGAATAAAAGATGTAGTTTCAAGTCGCAAGAAGGTATTGTTTGGGGTCCCTCAGGGATCGATCCTAGGACCTATACTTTTTCTAATATATGTAAACGATCTAGTAAAATATTTACCTAACTGTTATGTCATTCAATATGATGACGATACTCAAATCTTAATTGAAGGAGAAATTAATGATTTAGAAAATATTATTCGTAGAGCAGAAGAACTTTTGTATATGGCTAAACGTTACTTTCTAAAAAATGGTCTGTTAACTAATGAAACTAAAACCCAATCTATTCTTATCGGATCCAGACAATTATTATCAGAAGTTGATGACAATCTTCATATAAATTTTAACGGTAATATCATTAAGCCAATGAACTCGGTAAAGAACCTAGGTGTCTATTTTGACCGTTACATGAATTTTGAAATGCATATAGATGAAATTTATAAAAAAGTAATGGGTACTCTAATATATCTAAATAGGGTAAAAGACTCATTTGAAACATCAACTCGTATAATAATTGTCCAGTCCTTAGCTATGAGTTTAATTAATTACTGTCTCAAAGTTTGGGGATGTACAAATAAGACTCAATTACAAAGAATACAAAAGTTACAAAACTTTGCAGCACGAGTGGCTGTTGGCAATGTAAGAAAATACGAGCACATCTCTCCTGTTTTAAAAGATCTAGAATGGATAAAGATTAGAGATAAATATGTTTTTGATATATGTACCTTTGTTTTTAATATACTAAGAAACAATCTTCCTGATTGCTTGTATAATTTTTCTACAGTAAGCTCAGTTACCGGGTTAACTACCCGTCAAGGGGAAGATTTATTAGTACGAAGGTCTAAAACTGATATTGGCTCAAGAGATATAAACATTCGTGGACCTCATTTATATAATCAGCTTCCCAGAGAACTAAAAAATGCTGGTTCAGTGAATACTTTTAAATATAATCTTAAGAAGTTACTCTTAAAGGAAGATTTTACTTGTAAATTTTAATAGTACACCCATATTTGAATATCCAATGTACGTTGGAAATAAAGTCTTATTATTATTATATTATTATATATAGAATAGAAAAAAAATATTTTATTCAATAATGTAACACATTCAGGAAGTACAGAAATAGATAAAGCTGGTAGAGGAATCGGCAATGTGCGAATGAGCACTGTAAAATAGAAAATAAAAAGATAAACAGTCCTAAACAAAATAGAAATAACTATTATTTAATTTAGTAATGTACTCGTAAAGCACTGAAATGCATATATTGATCGCTAAGTGGGTGTCTGCTTAATGAATTAAATATTCGCTAGATATGAAGTAATAAAATTAAACAAGAATTTCAATTATATCATCTAATGAGGTCAAATAATCTGTAAGATTAAAAAATAAATTATATACTGGCAAAGCTCTTGATAATGAACAAAACATTTAAGAAAATAATCAGTTATGCTAGTTTACCTACTAAATCCCCTTGCATAATAATCTAGAGAAAGCCACTAGTTTAAGAATAAACGCTGGCAATACGATGTGTGATGACAAATGAAAACATTGAAAGAGAAAACAGAATGAAGGAAAAAGCGCATTCTTATATGTTTATCAAAGAAATAAGTCTCACGACACTTACTATAAAATCTGGTTGAGTTCGCTTAGGCAAGGTTAGATTAATCCCAGTTAAAGACCGAGTTGATAATTGAAAATGTTGGGGTTTTTAGACATTTAAAATGCTCAAGATATAAAAGTAAATATTTGTCCAATAATAAATTCAAGAGTCTCGCTCATTTTTAAATTAAAAAAGGGAACAATGAATAATAGGCAAAATGAATAAAAGATTAAAAACACATTTCATGCAAAAGCACACACAAATAAATGGATAATAAGATCATTTAGTTAAAGACAATGAAACTAGCAATATGAAATAACAATAAGCTTTTAGATGAATCAACAAACAAAGGCAAAGAACGATAAATAAGTATTCTTAAGCAAAGAAGATAAAAGAACTCTATGTAACAAAATATAAGGCTAAGATGTAGAAAAGCATCAAATAATTATTTATAACACATTCAACAATTCTAAGCCCATATTTTATGACAAAGTTGTATATAATGGTAAAGAGCAAATAATTGTGTCATTAAATCTACAGTATTTATGTCTCAATAAACCAGAAAAAAAAACTCATGTTTATCAGGTTGAAAAAGAAAAAAAAAAGTTTTTCACAGTGAACCAATATTCCAAAAACAAGCAAACAGTGATAATTTAATAGTTAAATTAGTTATGTATATATTATAAATGTTGAACACTCATATTCCTACTTCTTGAATCCAGGGATTTAGGATATTCTGTAGTACCATTTACTCTAAACTCCTTGCG
>JAXCGZ010004512.1:0-10000 GCA_037179515.1 Halocaridina rubra
CAGCCTCTGTTGACATTGAGCGAAACACTCTGTCACAGAATGTTTATGATGAAGCTTTGCAAAATTTACCAAAAACAAATAATGCAGTAGAAGGATGGCATAGGGCTCTCCAGGTCCAAGTTGCATCTCACCAGCCAAGTATATGTAAATTGATTGATTATCTCAAGAAGGAGGAAAATTTAAATGTTGCTCAAATAAAATAATATGTCTCTGGGAGGGAACATAAAAAAAAAGTACTACCGTGATACTGCTAAACGTATAAAAAGACTAGTGGAAAATTTCAGCAAGACAAATATCTGTGATTATATTCGTGGAAAAGCACACATAACCTTTCTTTTTAAATCTTTTTTATAATAAAAGGTTTTTAATTTCTCTTTCCTTTTTGTATCTTTTTAGCAATCTTATTGTGTCTTTTTTAAATGTGAAATTTTATTTTTTACTTGTTAGATGGCCTTTATTTATTTATTTTTTTTAAGTTCAACACCTCCAATTCTTTCGTTTGTATCTTTTTAGCTTCGCAGGCAATCTCATTGTGTCTTTTTTTTTAATAAGGAATTTAATTTTTTAACTAACTACAAAACTTTTTTTTATTGTTAGTTAGCCTTTAATATTTTAAACAGTTCAACACCTCCACAGATCTAAGCAGTTGTCTCCAAAATAAATATTGCATGAATTGTTCTACATTTTTTATAACCTCGTAGATGAATTGTATCCGTAGATAAATTGCCACAGATGAATTGTATATGTAGATGAATTGTTCTAGACGATTTGTTGTAGATAAATTCGCCGGATACCCCTTTGCCCAGCAGCACTCCAAGTTTTCGACCCATTTCTTCACGAGTGATGATATGGTATTATTCACATTTATTTATTTACTCATTATTTTTGGCATTTATGATATTCACAATATATCCTCATACAGTATTATATCTGTTCATATACTTGATTTGTCATAGTTTTTACTTTGTATGCCTATTTACCTATTTCAATTATTCAATCATTCATTTCTGTATTTTATTTATTTATATGTATGTTGAATTATTAGTCATATAAAACACACACACACACACACACACACACACACACACACACACACACACACACACACACACACACGTGTTTTGCTCCTTTAATTCCCAAAAATATAATAATTATCAACATTTTCATGAAGAGTCATTTTGATCATTTCCCCCATCAGCACCATTATCGTCATATCATCATCATCGTCAACGTCAGTTAATGATCATGTATCATATGCAACAGCGGCAGCAGAATCAGTCAAGCACCCATCAACATCCTCATCGTCGTCATTATTATTATCATCCTCATTATCGTCGTTTATATAAAATTTTCTGTTTTGTAGGACTTCATTTTGGCTTATACAAAGTAAGGATTGATGTCAAATATCATCCCAAACATGGTTAGGAATGGTATCTCCTTTTAATGATTATGCCATTTTATATGATTATCTTGGGAATCTTTCAGAGAATTCTCTTAATAACTATTTGGAACATTCGGTATGCTCTTCAACATTGAATATCTCTAAAGAGACACAAGTAACTAAGCGAAGGGTCCGTCAGATTTAAGTCGCTCACGAAACCATTATCCTCTAATAATTTCAGTTATAATGAAAATAAATAAAACTAATTTTGCGATTTCCGTAATCCGTAATAACAAACAATCTGAATGGAGTAGAATGGGAAATTTAGAAATCTCTATGTGCTAGAGAGAGAGAGAGAGAGAGAGAGAGAGAGAGAGAGAGAGAGAGAGAGAGAGAGAGAGAGAGAGAGAGAGGAGAGAGAGAGAGAGAGAGAGAGAGAGAGAGAGAGAGAGAGAGAGGAGAGAGAGAGAGGAGAGAGAGTAAAGTTCTAGTACTCTCCCTAAGAATATCTTGGAAGGATCAAAGAGGAGGTTTAAGCCCAAATATGAGTGAGTAACAACCCATCTTAGCGTTTTTCTATATGACATACCTTAAAAATAACCCCTTAATCCTCCAACCACATTTAATAGTCAAAGGAGAGCTCGAGGAGCAATTGAAACCTGTCTTCAAGCATTCTTGTGGAAGATATTGAATGCCCAAGAGCACTCTTGATCTTAAGAAGAGAATAATTTTTAATATCATTAATATTATTTTTAAAACTCCTTGTTATTTGTTTTCATTTTTCTATGTTTCAGTGTTTTTTCGCCTTCCATTCCTTATATTTCTTTTGTAACTCCCTTTTCTTCATTGTCGTCTTCACCTTCTTTTGCCTAATTGAATTCCGTCACCTTCTACTGTATCATTGTCATCTTGTTTTCTTTTTCACCTTTTGACAGATCAATGTATGTGCATGATTGTGGAACCAGTAAAAGGGAGAATATTGGTAATATTCTTGTGAGTAGAACGATGAATACCTATGTATTGTGTGTAACAAATGTACCTGGGGGCATGAATTGATTCGACCACCCCCTCTCAAGGGGAATCGTGACCGTAAATACATATGTATGTTAATTCGCGTAAAAATTGCGCTCATAGTCATCACAGTTATCAGAAATAAGTTCCTATAATACGGTTTTCCTTTAATGAAGATGGTATTTGTTGGTCATACAGAGAAATCATGAGGTATCAAACAATGAGCCTCCTTTCAGTTGGCGTAATTAATGCCCACCAAAAATGGGTTCACCACATTACTTATTCCTCTATAATTAATCCCTTGACCCCTTAAGCAGTTTTCTCTCTCTTCCGAGTAATAGTCTTTAAATATGAAATGTCTTAAACATGCACGAATTTCTTATTAGCTTAATGATTGAAACTGATGATGGCTTTGTTTAGAGTTCTTCATAGCTTTGCGAATTTTTGCAGAAGGTCCAGAATTCCCCCATTTAGAGTTTGCGTAATAATATCTCCTCACCAAAACTTTTTTGAGGGTAAGTAGGAAAGATGGTTGATGGCTAACTCGGCATGGAAAATGAATACGGCCCTAAATATGCAAAATAATTTTGTGATCGTAGGTATCGATAAGGGCATTACTGAGCGTCCTGCAGCTGTTCTCGTCAAAATATTATGGTGCAAAGATGAGTCATAACACGTCATGTTTAGGCTTTCAAGATCTCTACGACGGACTTTTTTTACTTCACTCAAATTCCGAGCTGTTCAAGATACTCATCCACCATTTATCACTTACACTCATAAAATGAATTTTATAATTCATTCAGACAATAAAACTTACTCTAAGCTGCCACACAATGGGACACCACTACCCTCTCCTTCGCTAACATAAAGCATTTAAATATATAATCCTGTTATGCTTAATAAACGTGACTTATCACCCTGAGTAACCATCAAAATAGTGCGTGAGTGTGTGTATGTGTATGTGCTTGTGTAAAGGAATGAAGAGTAATTAGTGCATGTCCTAACTTTTATGCGGAGTCAACAAATAATAAGTGATGTATTGCTCGGTTTAAAATTTTGCATTTTTTTTATTTTACATTTTTTCTTAGCACTGAAGTGCGTTTTGAATCACAGTCTCGTGTATTGACATAGGGGACCATATATTTTCCTCTGTATGTGTACATCTGGAAAGATATACATTTATATATGGTATATATTTTAATTTCTCAGTTATTAATATGATATATTGAAAATGCAATGTTCTTTGTTTTTTGATGTCTTGAAAAGTGCCTGACAGTATGTTTTGTAAAAGAAAATAGTTTTTTTAAATTTTGCATATATATATATATATATATATATATATATATATATATATATATATATATATAATATATATATATATATATATATATATATATATATATATATATATATATATATATATATATATATATATATATATATATTATATATATGTATATATATATATATATATATATATATATATATATATATATATATATATATATATATATATATATATATATATATATATATATATATATATATATATATATATATATATATATATATATATATATATATATATATATATATATATATATATATATATATTATAATCAATCATATAGTTTTGTGGCATCATTTCAACGAGATTCCTGTTCTCTGACACTTTTTCCAACTTGTATATTCAGTAAGAGCAGTTTTGGGCATCTTGAAAATATTATTGTGAGCAGATGGAAAATAAAAATTTCTTTAACGAGATTATTTGTTAATTTTATTTTTATGAGAACAATAGAATGGACATCTTTACTCTTAATAAAGCATGAGCGAGTAAAAATACTTTATCGTTTACCTCCCTAGTTTAATTCATCGTATACTCATGGAACCTAATAAGGCAACCACACAAAGGCATACCACTGTCCTCTCCTTCTTTTACATAAAACACTCAAATGTATGATTTATTTGCATAAGAAGTCTGTAAATAAAGCTGGTTCATTGCCCACTGAATATATATATATATATATATATATATATATATATATATATATATATATATATATATATATATATATATATATATATATATATATATATATATATATATATATATATATATATATATATATATATATATATATATATATATATATATATATATATATATATATATATATATATATATATATATATATATATATATATATATATATATATATATATATATATATATATATATATATATATATATATATATATATATATATATATATATATATTTGCAGAAGTTTTTGGGAGCAAGCAGAGTGACAAGAAACTTTTATACCTCAGACTTGCTCTCTAGAACCCAGAGTGACATCTCTAGCTTTCCGATCCCTTGACGTGATGTCGTTTGACTTTGATTCTTATGGTGGCTCTGATCTTTGTAAAATGAAATTTCTTTTTGTTAAATTGATTATCTATTGTCATCAATAGATATGTCGAAAATTGATTAAAATCTTAATGTTTTTCCTCTTGTTTGAGGTTTGGTAATGTGTCTGCTCTCCTTATAGATCTTATTGAAAGCATATCACCCACTAATTTATGCTAACTCTTATTTTAGCTAAAGTTTTTGAGTGTGCTGGGCTTTTTCCGATAATGTCCTTTGCTTTCGTCAAGAGCTGGGCATTTGTGATGCGCTTCTAACAATTTCTGCAGGTTTGCAAAAAGCAGTGGATTTTGTTCAAGAGGCATTTATGATTGGACATGACTTAAGTGCTGCGATTGATCATCTTAATCAGGGGGCCTTCATTTTTAAATTAATAAACATGAATGTTGCTGGATCATTTCTTAGTATTATTGTGCAGTTTTTTAGTAGCAAACCTCAAGTGATGGTGGTAGATGTTCATTTGCGATGAATTCAGTAATGTGATCTCTGATGTCCCTCAGGATATTAAGCTTAGGGCTTGCTTTTAATGCTGAATTGTCTTGACAATTGGAAAGGTTTGGGAAATAAACTTTATGATGGCAGTACAGCAGTTGTAATTCTATCCCTAACTTGAGACTAGCTGTTGCTGAGTATCTGGATGGAGACCCTTTTAAAATCAGTGCTTGGTGCAGGATGTGTGGCATGAACTTAATTGCTAATATAACTCAAAATATGGTACTAAGCGCGTCTAGAAGATTTCATCCTCCACATGTGAAAATTCCCGTAATAATGTGTAATTCGTTCAACATTTTAGGGGTGACTATCGATAATGAGTTTACTTTCGAACAACACATTCATTGTTTTGGAGGATTGCTCCCCAATTAGTTCATCGTTTTTTTTTTTATTCTCAGATTATTGGATAAAATCTTGTGTGCTGTTTAATTTCACATTCCTGACTTATGGTATAGATTCGCCATAAGATTGCTTCGCTTACTTTATAAAATTGATTGCAGTGTGAGTCACCCTTTGTATAGGGCTCTGCCAGGTTTCTTCATGTTGTTCGCATATTAACAGGAATTCATCCGATGCCAGTATTCAAAAAGCTTTATTCCAGTTTTACTATTAGGGAGTTGAAGTATTTGCCGAGCCATGTTGTTGAGTAAGTTGGGCACCTGAAGCTTCAACTAAGCTCAAATATATTTTTATCAAACAACTTACGTGCTGCATATTTAAAATTATAGTGGAATAGTTCAAGTAATGCAGAACTAAGTTGTAACAGTTTACAAAATTCTATTTTTTTCTATCTTCTACTTATTTTCCTCATTTAGGTACTTCCCTTGCTGGAACCATTTGTATTGTAGTATTTGATCACTATTAGCTGGGCTGTAATAATAATAATAATAAAAATAATAATAATAATAATAATAATAATAATAATAATAATAATAATAATAATAATAATAATAATAATAATAATAATAATAATAATAATAATAATGATAAGAACAATAATAATGACTTTCCCTGTAACTTGGCATCAATAGAAGGTTTTGTTTGTTTTGTGTTTGTTTGCTTCTTTGATTTTTTTGTGTGGCTAGAGTAATTAGTACATGCAGTAACTTTCATGTTGCATCAAAATATGCAGCTATATATCTTTGTTTTTTTTTCTTTTCCTTTTGTCTCATTCTTTCTCTAGCCCTGCAGTGCAATTTTAATAACTTTCTCGTGTTTTGGACTTGGCTCATACATTTTTGCTTTGAGTGTGTTTTTTGGTGTGGAAGGTATTATGAGGAATAGTTCTTTTTCAGTTTGGGATTGAATAGTATGGAAATGGTATTATATATATATATATATATATATATATATATATATATATATATATATATATATATATATATATATATATATATATATATATATATATATATATATATATATATATATATATATATATATATATATATATATATGTAGCAAGACCTTAAAGTAAAAAATGAATTAGATGTAATTGGGTCGTGTTTTGTAGGTGGATATATTTTATTATTATTATTATTATTATTATTATTATTATTATTATTATTATTATTACCTTAATACCTGTAGATTCGATATTTCGCGGAGAATTAAAAGAGTTAATATCCTTACTCTTCTGTATTGTATTTTCTATATATATATATATATATATATATATATATATATATATATATATATATATATATATATATATATATATATATATATATATATGATTCATATTTTACCCCGACCGGGACTCGAACCTAGGACATATAATTACTGTGCTAAGGCGCTACCAACTACACCACAGAAGGTCATAAAAAGAAACCAACCTTACAGCGTAACTGCTATACTAGGAATGAATGCATTACTTATAAATGCCTTTTTGTTCATATTACAGTTTCTCCCTACCTCACTCGTGGCTTTGTTTTTGTATATAATTCAAATCCCAATCTAATTACGGATCAAGAAAAATCAAATGAGCATATTATCATAAGTGAAGACATGAATCATGTATTACCCCGACCAGGACTCGAACCTAGGACATAATTACTGGGCTACGATGTTACCAACTACACCACAGAAGATCTACACGAGTAACCAAACTTACATCTTTACTTGTATACTAGGAATGAACACATTCTATCTGAATACCTTTTTGTTCATGTTGCAGATTCTCCAAACCTCATGCGGGGCTTCATTTTCGCATTATTTTAAATCCCAATCTAATTACGGATCAACAATAATCAAATAAACATATTACCATGTGTGAAAATAAAAATCATATTTTACCCCAACCGGGACTCGAGCCTAGGACACATAATTACTGTGTTAAGGTGCTAACAGCTACACCACAGAAAGTCTAAAAGAGGAACCAACCTTACATCTTCACTGCTATACTAGGAATGAATGCATTCTGTGTGAATGCCTTTTTGTTAATGTTACAGTTTCTCCTAACCTTACTCGGTGCTTCATTTTCGCATGTAGTTTAAACCCAATGTAATTAGGGATCAACAATAATCAAATAAGCACATTACCATATGTGAATATACGAATTATATTTTACCTCAACCGGGACTCGAACCTAGGACACATGATTACTGTGCTAAGGCGCTACCAACTACACCACAGAAAGTCTAAAAGAAAAACCAACCTTACAGCTTTATCTGCTATACTAGGAATGAACACATTCTATATGAATGCCATTTTGTTCATGTAACAGTTTCTCCCAACCTCACTCGTGGCTTCGTTTTCATATCTAATTTGAATCCCAATCTAATTAGGGATCAACAGTTATCAAATAAACACCATATGTGAAAACGTGAACCATATTTTACCTCGACCGGGACTCGAACCTAGGACACAAGTACTTTGCCAGGGAGCTACCAACTACACCACAGAAGGTCTAAAAGAGAAATCAACCTTACAGTTTCGCTGCTATACTACGAATAATGCATAACATATGAATGCCTTTTTGTTCATATTACAGTTTCTCCCAACCTCACTCGTGGCTTCGTTTTCGCAGTTAATTGAAATTCCAATCAAATTAGGGATCAACAATAATCATATAAACACATTATCATATGTGAAAACATGAATCATAATTCACCCTGACCGGGACTCGAACCACTTATAGACCTTCTGTGGTATAGTTGGTTGTGCCATAGCACAGTAATTATGTGTCCTCGGTTCGAATCTCAGTCAGGGTAAAATATAAATATTTTTTTAACCATGATAATGTGCCTATTTGAATATATATATATATATATATATATATATATATATATATATATATATATATATATATATATATATATAATATATATATATATATATATATATATATATATATATATATATATATATATATATATATATATATATATATATATATATATATATATATATATATATATATATATATATATATATATATATATATATATATATATATATATATATATATATATCTTTTTCGAGACACAAATGGACTTTATAATATGATTATACCGGTCAGAGGAATAATATGAGCAACCTTAATACTAATAATGCATTACATGAAAAAAAAAATAGATGTATATTTGGTGCAGTATTTACAACTGAGGTAAACGAAAACGTGCAATATTGCAAGGTTATATGTATGAAATAACTACTTCATTTGTAGCTAAATTGTATTTTACTTTTCATTTGTTGACTCTAAAGAGGTGCAACATCGTACTCACAATTTGCTCTGGAATCATTTAAACTCCATTGTGTGTGTGCGTTAAAGTAGTTTTATTTTATTTTGTTTTTCGCCAGTAACTCACTCCCTATGTTTATTAAGCTAAAAACTAGCTATTTAAAAGTTCCCTTATGTTGGATTACAAAGTGATAAATATATGCATAATTTTATTTTTTGAAAATGTTAATATGTTCGTTTTTTTCATATTAATAGTTGTAATAATATCTTCACTTCAAGTATCATAAGTTTTGCTTACTTTTATTTACCAAAATAGGAATATAGCTTTGCATTGTTTAAATTTATAATGCTTTTAATAATTTATTATAATAAGTAAAATGGGACAAATGAACAGTATTCCTACTTTGCATATTGACTGTTTTATTGGCAATTTGTTTCAGTGAGCCGAACTGTGGTTTCAGTGTAAGTAGTCATTTCACACACACACACACACACACACACACACACACACACACACACACACACACACACACACACACACACACACACACACACACACACACACACACACACACACACACACACGCACACACACACACACACACACACACACACACACATTAAATATGTCAGAATTCTTTGAAGGAGTACTGTAATTCAGGTTTGTTTTAGCATAATGAACACTTGAAAAGCATTTGAGAAGGAGACCTGAGACATATTGTGTTTTGAAATATTTTGTCAGTGATGATTTCCATATAGTAAATAAAACACTTAAAGCACAGCTATGGTACTGTTGTATTCATTGTGTTAAATAGTAATAAAATTTATAAAATTCATGTGCAGTCGTATTCCAAATCATATTCAGAGTGTCATTAAAGGGAAGTAAGAATCTCATTACTCAAAAGCAGCTTCTCTTGTGGTTGTTTTCTAATTACAACCGTCTCCATCATTCCCTTCTTATTAATGGCTTTTCGTAAATGTCACTTAACTGATATTATTATTATTA
>JAXCGZ010004512.1:15000-20000 GCA_037179515.1 Halocaridina rubra
TGAAGCAAGTGCATATGCACAACTGTAACCAAACAAGGAAGATAAGTTGGTCGTCATCTTACACAGTCTTGCTCATGTCAGAAGAACTGAGACAAAAGTTACAATTTAGTACTATCAGAGAACGAGAGAGAGAGAGATATACTAGATGTTGGAGTTTATACGAACGTATTAGATAAATGCCATGACACGCGACGCAAGAATTCCTGAGGCCAAAAGTAAGAGTGGAAATGGACTTATTGTTTTGAAAATCAAGAATGGTTACAAAGGATTATTCAGGTTACTGGGAGCCTAAGAATATGATATAAATTATTTCTCGAGATGAATGTATAAATAAAATCTATTTTCATGATGTACTGAAACCTGTAAATTAGGAGATCAACATTTATGTGTAGATTAATTGAAGTGCGATATGAGCTGATGGTGTAAAATGAAACTCTTGCATTGGAGCTATGCAAAGCCATATATATATATATATATATATATATATATATATATATATATATATATATATATATATATATATATATATATATATATATATATATATATATATAATCAAATAAGCACATTTCCATATGTGACAACATGAATAATTTTTACCCCGACCGGGACTTAAACCTGGGATATATAATTACTCTGCCAAGGCGCTACCAAGTACTACACAGAAGGTCTAAAAGAGAAACAAACCTTACAGCTTTTATCTGCTATATAGGGATGAACGCCTTCTATCTGAATGCCACTCTTATCATATTACAGTTTCCTCACCCTCACTCGTGGCTTCGTTTACGAATTTAATTCAACTCCCAATCTCATTAAGGGCCAAGAATAATCAAATAAGCACATTACCATATGTGAAAACATGAATTATTTTTACCCCGACCGGGACTTGAAGCTGGGTTAAATAATTACTATGCCAAGGCACTGCCAACTACACCACAGAAGGTCTAAAAAGAAAACACACCTTACAGCTTTTATCTGCTATGAACAGAGTGGCATTCAGATAGAATGCGCTCAGCCCTGTATAGCAGATAAAAGCTGTAAGGTGTGTTTCCTTCTTAGACCCTCTGTGTTGTAGTTGGTTGCGCTTTGGCATAGTAATTATATGTCCCAGGTTCAAGTCCCATTTGGGGTAAAAGTTATTCATGTTTTCACAGATGGTAATGTGCTTATTTGATTATTTTTGGCCCCGAACGAGATTGGGAATTAAATTTAATGTGAAAACGAAGCCACGAGTGAGTTGGGGGAAACTGTAATATGAACAGAGTGGCATTCGGATAGAATGCGTTCTTCCCTGTATAGCAGATAAAAATTGTAAGGTGTGTTTCCTTTTTAGACCTTCTGTGGTGTAGTTGGTAGCACCTTAGCATAGTAAAAATATGTCCTAGGTTCAAGTCCCGGTCGAGGTAAATATTGTTCATATATATATATATATATATATATATATATATATATATATATATATATATATATATATATATATATATATATATATATATAAAATGTCCAGTCCTTACATGTATGATGTGTCTAATTGCAAAAGATACCTTCCGATGTAGCTATTCAAATCAAATCAAATCTAATCAAATCAAAACATTTATTTCCATTTTGTACAATGGTTATTCAACATTAATAGTAACTTATAAGTAGACATGTAATTAAACTAATAAATAAGATCGTTAGACATATAGTTAAATTAAATGTAGCTTTCATAGAAAATAATAATGCTGTAATAAAAATGTTAACAATAATGTTAATAATAAAGTAGTAATTATGCCACTAGATACAGGATCGTTATTATCGGCATCATTTCCATATTTGTTTCCTTACAATGAGAATAATTAGTTCTTAATGAGCAGCAGCTATTTGTCCAAAAGAAAACTATATAATTTGCCTTTGAAAGCTGTGAAGGAGGATGCATTTTTAAGATGCTCTGGAATATTATTCCAGAGTGTTGGCCCTTTGATAGTGATCATCTTTGAACCTGCTTCTGTGTTTGTTCTGTGAATAAAGAGCTCACTGCTCTGTCTTGTGTTGGTTCCCCTTATATCCATGACTGTTTTTAAATCAAATAGCCAGCTAGGATAATGATGGTTCAAAATTTAGAATACAAAAACATAAATAGCATAAGCGACCTTATTTTCTGCCTGCAGCCACCCAAGTTTATTGAGAGCTGGTGTGATGTGGTCATATTTTCTTATTCCTCCCAGGGCAACTCGAGCTGCAAAATTAATAAGCTTCTGTATTCTGTTTATCTGAGTCTTAGTGGTAGCTCCCCAAACAGTTGTGCAGTAATTAATGTGACTTAGGGCTAGAGATTCAACAACAGTTATTCGAGTGGTAGTCTAAAAATTGTCTTTTATACGTGATAAGTACATTAATGTTCCTGTAACCTTTTTGCATACTTTATCTATGTGGGAATCAAACAACATATGGTAAGCAAAGTGAATTCCTAGGTTTTTGACTGTTTTGCTAGGTGTGATAATATTGTCGCAAAAATTGAATGTTGTGTTTTCTGGAATTTGTGCTATGTGGAACCTTGAACCAATAAATATGCACTGTTTTACTTTCGTTAATTAACAGCCCAGTTTCTTGGAAATAGGTTTTAATTTTTGACAGAGTGTTTTCTGCTCTTAAAGTTAGCTCTGGGAGATTATTAATATCACCACTAAGGAGTAGTTGAGTGTCATCTGCATATTGTACGACTAGACAGTCAGAAATGAAAGAAGATAGATCATTTACGTAGATGGAGAAGAGGATAGGACCAAGTACTGATCCATGTGGAACACCAAATGATACATTTTTTGGCACAGAGATAATGTTGTTAAGACGTATGGACTGTTTATGATTAGATAGATACTCGCTAAACCAGCTTGGATCAATATTTAAGTTAATACATTTACTTAAAAGAATTTCATGGTTTACACTGTCGAAGGCTTTTGATAAGTCTAATAAAATTAGCAAAGATATTTTTGTCATATCTATATTATTATATATACTATTCGTAACTTTAAGCAGTGCAGTTTCCGTCGAGAGTTTTGGTCTGAAACCATGTTGGCTAATCGTTAGTAGTCTATTTGATTCTAAATATGACATAAGTTGGCATGCAACAATTTTTTCTAATATTTTAGAGAAAATGGGTAGCAGGGAAATGGGACGATAGTTTGTCACATCTTCTCTGTCCCCCTTTTTATGCAGAGGTATTACATGTGATATTTTCCAAGAGTCAGGAAACTTTTTAGTAACAATGGAAGTGTTCATAAAAGTTAGAATATAGGATGCAATCATGGGTAGAGCATCTTTGATGAACTGAAATGGTATACCATCTGAACCATAAGAGCCAGAGTTTCTTAGGCTCTTTATGGTAAGAATTAGGGTAGCACAATCTATAGGATTTATCTTGAAGTACTCTCTTGTGTTTTCATTGGAAGAATTGTCATTTAAGCAATTACTCATATTCACTGAGTCGATGTTTTCTTGAGTTTTTTCATATGTATTTTGCCAACGTTAGCAAAATAGTTATTAAAGTTATCTGCTTTGTCTTTCAACTCCGTAATATTTTCATAACTTTCTGAGGTACTCTTTTCATTTGTTATCATGCTTCTTATCACTTTCCATGTTGCTGCTATATCATGTCTAGAGTCATTAAATTGTTTTTTGTAAAAGTCTTTTTTACTTACACTGATGAGAGATCTGACATGTTTCTTTTCTGTTTTATAACGTTCTCGGAGAGTCATATCATATCTATTCATTTTTAGCTCTTTTTGTATTTGATTTCTGATTTGCATTGCCTCTTTGATGTCATTAGTTAGCCAGGGGGCTGAGGGGCGGGTTATTTTTCTTGTTACAATGGGTGCACAACTATCTAAGCATTCAAGGAAGACTTTTGTTAAAATCTCAACCTGCAAATCGACGTTATCTGTGTATTTAATTCTATTAAGTGCATTTGTGTTATTGATTAATGTTTCACAAAAGATATCAGGGGAGTAATTTTTTAGACACCGGAATGTCTTGAGGAGAGGCTTCCTTTTCGGCTTGTTTATGTTTAGCATAGCAATGTTCAGCTCGTGGTCTGCAATTGGGCAGGGAACTACGTCCCAATAGGGTATACTTTCCACTTTATTTGTTATTATCAGATCTATAAGAGTCCTAGAATTAGGGGTTATGCGTGTCGGTTTTGTCACTATTTGTGTTAACTTCACAGTGTTGATCACCCTTTTCATTTTGTTATCTGCTGAGAGCAAGTCATCATTAAAATCACCAAGTATGTATATGGGTTTATGACACACAGATATTTCTGAATGTTTCTAGCAGATGATTGAATGAACTGGTAGGTGCTTTAGGGTGACGGTAAACACACCCTACAATGAAAGATGGAAGTTTCTGATACTACACAGTGATCCATAAATCTTCGAGCTCCTCAGTTTTTTCTAGACCTGTGGTTATTTCTGATGCACTAAGATAATTTCTAACATAAATACAAACCCCACCCCCTCGGCCATGGTCATTGCGAAATATTTTAAACTCTGGGATATTCACATATTTATTTTCAGTTGTAGGAGGGAGCCAAGTTTCACTTACACAGAGTATGTCTATGTTGTAGTCTTTTGTTAGCATTATTATTTCCTCAAAATGAGCGAGCAGGGACTGAGCGTTCACATGTACTAATGTTACATTCTTACCATGTTTCATTGGGGTGGTATCCATAGTCATAGTTGTAGTTTCGACTGTGTGATTCTGCTGGGAATTCATCATTGTAGTGTGTTCTGGGGTTAGCCCATGGATCCTGGTGTCTGTACCTGCCGTTGGATGTGTAACGCTGGTTTGAGTACGTGCCGTGGTATGATCGGGCCTTCCCAAAGTTTGTATGCCTAGGTGAGTGTCTAGGGTTGTAAGAGCCATCACTCCAGGAGAAGTCTCTTGTGCGTGGACGGCGATAAGAGAGGTTTGTATCGTGTCTCATTCTGTAGTCTCGTGTATAGGGGATTGTTTCATTAGCTCTT
>JAXCGZ010004512.1:25000-43835 GCA_037179515.1 Halocaridina rubra
TTCAGTGTAAGAGTAGTTGATAATTGGAATTGGCTAAGCGAGGAGGTAGTTAATGCTATCTCAATCCATAGTTTTAAGGACAGGTATGATAAGTATCACTAAGTATAAAATGGAACCGATGAGGAGACGGGAAGATACGAGCTTTGGGCTCTTTCCCGTAAACACAATTAGGTAATCACAATTAGGTAATCACACACACACACACACACACACACACACACACACACACACACACACACACACACACACACACACACACGCAGAGTGGTGAGGACTCATTCGGGGCAAGATTCCTCGATTGCGCACAAGGGAATTTCCTACACCAACATGTAATGGAACCAACGAGGGCCAGGGGTGGGGATGAGCCATCACCACTTGATCTAGTATTCACAGATAATGTGTTGGATATTGAAAAAATTTAGTATGAACCACCAATTGGCAAGAGTGACCACTGTGTGTTGTTGATGGAGTATATCATTGAAGATATTCTGCCTGAGAGTAGAGGCACTGAGGACATGAGGAGGAACTATCCGAAAGGGGATTACATCAAAATGAATGAGCTTTTTACAGTTATTGACTGGAGAACCTTATTTTACCACAAATCTGTACAAGAAATGTATGACATCTTTTGTGAGTCATATGGGAAGATAGTAGATTGCTGCATACCTTTCACCAAAGTAGGTGTAATTCATGCCAGAGAAAAATGGTTCGAGAATGAGGGTAAAAGAGCTAAGGAGTGGAGAGACAAGTGCTGGAAAAGGTATAGGAGGAGAAAAAACATAAATGCCTGGCAAACCTACAAAAGAGCAAAAAATGACTACCTAAGTAAAAGAAGAGAGGTAGAGAGAGACTATGAGAGGGACATCACCAGGAAGGCTAAAGAAATCCCAAGCTTTTCCACAGCTTTTTCTGAGGAAAACTGAAGGTAAATGAACAGGTTTTAAGGCTAAAGAGAGAGGATGGAAGCATCACTGAGATGGATGAAGAGATCTGCAAAGAATTTAACAAGGAGTTTCAGTCAGTATTTACAGTAGAAAATACCCCACCCCCTCAGATTGCAGAGATAGAAGCACAAGGGCCGGTATTAGAGAACATCAACCTTACAGCCACAGAGGTATGCAAAGCGCTGATGGAGTTAGATGTTCATAAAGCTACAGATCCTGATGACATATCCCCTCATGTACTTAAAAAAATGCACATCCTCAATATCAGTGGCACCAAGTATCATATTTAAAAAAGTCACTGGAGTCAGGGGAGATTTCAAGATGCTGGAAACAAGCAAATGTGATACCTATCTTCAAAAGGGAAGGAGGGATACGGCTCTGAACTATAGACCAGTTTCCTTGACCAGCATAGTTTGCAAAGTTATGGAGAAATTACTAAGGAAACATATCTCTCTTCACTTGGAATCCTTCAACTTCTTGTCAGTGAGGCAACATGGCTTCAGAGAAGGTAGATCAACAGTAACAAACTTATTAGAAGTTTATGATGAGGTAATCCGAATCTTACAGGAAAGAGAGGGCTGGGCAGATTGCGTATTCCTAGACTTCCAGAAAGCGTTTGACACTGTTCCACATGGGAGACTTATTAGGAAGCTGCAAGCACTGTCTAGAATAGGTGGAAATGTCTTGAAATGGATAAAAACTTACTTAGAAGGAAGGGAACAGAGGGTTAGAATAAGACACTCAGTGTCTGAATGGAGAAGAGTTAATGTTGTGGAGTTCCACAGGGTTCAGTTTTAGGGCCATTTTTGTTCCATTTATATATAAATGACCTACCAGAGTCTGTAAATTCATTCATGAATATGTTTGCAGATTATGCAAAGATTGTGAAGAAAGTAAAAAACGAGAACAATGGTAGAGAACTTCAGGAAGATCTAAATAGTCTGCACGAATGGTCAGAAAAGTGGCTAATGAAAGTCAATACTTCAAAATGTAAGGTAATGAGAATGGGTACAAGTGCAAGAAGGCCCAAGCTTGACTACTCGGTGGCTGGAGTACAACTTCAAGAGACAGAAAATGAGAGAGATCTAGGAGTAAACATACTGGCAGATATGTCTCCAGAAATACATATAAATGGCATAGTAAGGGCAGCATATGCCTTCTTATCAAATGTAAGGGTAGCCTTCAGGCACATGGACAAGGAAATGTTCAGAAATATTTATGTAACCTATGTGAGGCAAAAACTCGAATATGCAGCCCACTTTTGGAATCCGCACTTGAAAAAGCACGTAGCTAAGCTTGAAAAAGTTCAAAGACAACCTACGAAACTGGTGCCAGAAATACGTAATCTCAGTTATGATGAGAGGCTGAGGGAATTAGACTTACCATTACTCGAAGCTAGAAGATTGAGGGGGGATATGGTGACAGTCTTTAAATTCCTTCATGGTTATGATAGCGTGGATAGGGATCGATATTTTGATGTGGCAGGCTCTAGACCTTGAGGTCATAGTTTGAAGCTTCGTAAGAAAACTTCTTTGCAGGATGTAAGGGAATACTCTTTCAGTGTAAGAGTAATTGATAATTGGAATTGGCTAAGCGAGGAGGTAGTTAATGCTATCTCAATCCATAGTTTTAAGGTCAGGTATGATAAGTATCAGCAAGTAGAAAATGGAACCGATTAGTAGACGGGAAGATACGAGCTAAGGTAATCACACACACACACGCATGCATGCATACATACGTATACATACATACATACATGCATATATTCTTACATACAAACACACACACACACACACACACAAACACACACACAAACACACACACACGCACACACACACACACACACACACACACACACACACACACACACACACACACACACACACACACACACACACACACACATTATGGGAGACTTTAATCATAAAGAGATAGATTGGATAAATCTTGACCCACACAGTGGTGAGGACTCATTCGGGGCAAGATTCCTAGATTGCATACAAGGGAATTTCCTACACCAACATGTAATGGAACCAACAAGGGCCAGGGGTGGGGATGAGCCATCACTACTTGATCTAGTGTTCACAGATAATGTGTTGGATATTGAAAAAATTGAGTATGAACCACCAATTGGAAAGAGTGACCACTGTGTGTTGTTGATGGAGTATATCATTGAAGATATTCTGCCTGAGAGTAGAGGCACTGAGGACATGAGGAGGAACTATCCGAAAGGAGATTACATCAAAATGAATGAGCTTTTTGCAGTTATTGACTGGAGAACCTTATTTTACAACAAATCTGTACAAGAAATGTATGACATCTTTTGTGAGAAATATGGGAAGATAGTAGATTGCTGCATACCTGTCACCAAAGTAGGTGTAATTCATGCCAGAGAGAAATGGTTCGATAATGGGTGTAAAAGAGCTAAGGAGTGGAGAGACAAGTGCTGGAAAAGGTACAGGAGGAGAAAAAACATAAATGCCTGGCAAACCTACAAAAGAGCAAGAAATGACTACCTAAGTAAAAGGAGAGAGGCAGAGAGAGACTATGAGAGGGACATCACCAGGAAGGCTAAAGAAAATCCCAAGCTTTTCCACAGCTTTATCAGAGGAAAACTGAAGGTAAAAGAACAGGTTTTAAGGCTAAAGAGAGCGGATGGAAGCATCACTGAGATGGATGAAGAGATCTGCAAAGAATTGAACAAGGAGTTTCAGTCAGTAATTACAGTAGAAAATACCCCACCCCCTCAGATTGCAGTGATAGAAGCTCAAGGGCCGGTATTAGAGAACATCAACCTTACAGCCACAGAGGTATGCAAGCGCTGATGGATTTAGATGTTCATAAAGCTACAGGTCCTCATGACATATCCCCTCATGTGCTTAATAAATGCGCAAACACAATATCAGTGGCACTAAGTATCATATTTAAGGAGTCACTGGAGTCGGGGGAGATTCCAAGATGCTGGAAACAAGCAAATGTGATACCTATCTTCGAAAAGGGAAGGAGGGATACGGCTCTGAACTATAGACCAGTTTCCTTGACCAGCATAGTTTGCAAAGTTATGGAGAAACTACTAAGGAAACATATCTCTCTTCACTTGGAATCCTTCAACTTTTTGTCAGTGAGGCAACATGGCTTCAGAGAAGGTAGATCAACAGTAACAAACTTATTAGAATTTTATGATGAGGTAAGCCAAATCTTACAGGAAAGAGAGGGCTGGGCAGATTGCATATTCCTAGACTTCCAGAAAGCGTTTGACACTGTTCCACATGGGAGACTTATTAGGAAGCTGCAATCAATGGCTAGAGTAGGTGGAAATGTTTTGGAATGGATAAAAACTTACTTAGAAGGAAGGGAACAGAGGGTTAGAATAAGACACTCAGTGTCTGAATGGAGAAGAGTTAGTAGTGTAGTTCCACAGGGTTCAGTTTTAGGGCCACTTTTGTTCCTTGTATATGTAAATGACCTACCAGAGTCTGTAAATTCATTCATGAATATGTTTGCAGATGATGCAAAGATTGTGAAGAAAGTAAAAAACGAGAACAATGGTAGAAAACTTCAGGAGGATCTAAATAGTCTGCATGATTGGTCAGAAAAGTGGCTAATGAAATTCAATACTTCAAAATGTAAGGTTATTAGAATGGGTACAAGTGCAAGAAGGCCCAAGCTTGACTACTCGGTGGCTGGAGTACAACTTCAAGAGACAGAAAATGAGAGAGATCTAGGAGTAAACATACTGGCAGATTTGTCTCCAGAAATACATATAAATGGCATAGTAAGAGCAGCATATGCATTCTTATCAAATGTAAGGGTAGCCTTCAGGCACATGGACAAGGAAATGCTCAGAAATATTTATGTAACCTATGTGAGGCCAAAAGTCGAATATGCAGCCCCCTTTTGGAATCCGCACTTGAAAAAGCACATAGCTAAGCTTGAAAAAGTTCAAAGACATGCCACGAAACTGGTGCCAGAAATACGCAATCTGAGTTATGATGAGAGGCTGAGGGAATTAGACTTACCATCACTCGAAGCTAGAAGAGTGAGGGGGGGATATGGTGACAGTCTTTAAATTCCTTCATGGTAATGATAGAGTGGATAGGGATCGATATTTTGATATGGCTGGCTCTAGAACTAGAGGTCATAGTTTGAAGCTTCGTAAGAAAACTTCTTTGCAGGATGTAAGGAAATACTTTTTCAGTGTAAGAGTAGTTGATAATTGGAATTGGCTAAGCGAGGAGGTAGTTAATGCTATCTCAATCCATAGTTTTAAGGACAGGTATGATAAGTATCACTAAGTCTAAAATGGAACCGATGAGGAGACGGGAAGATACGAGCTTTGGGCTCTTTCCCGTAAACACAATTAGGTAATCACAATTAGGTAATCACACACACATATATATATATATATATATATATATATATATATATATATATATATATATATATATATATATATATATATATATATGTATGTATGTATGTATGTATGTATGTATGTATGTATGTATGTATGTATGTATGTATGTATGTATGTATGTATGTATGTATGTATGTATGTATGTATGTATGTATGTATGTATGTATGTATGTATGTATGTATGTATGTATGTATGTATGTATGTATGTATGTATGTATGTATGTATGTATGTATGTATGTATGTATGTATGTATGTATGTATGTATGTATGTATGTATGTATGTATGTATGTATGTATGTATGTATGTATGTATGTATGTATGTATATATATATATATATATATATATATATATATATATATATATATATATATATATATATATATATATATATATATATATATATATATATATATATATATATATATATATATATATATATATATATATATATTTGGGTATGTATGTGTATGTGTGTGCACATATATGCATACATAAATATATCTGGCCTCATTCCCCCTTGTAAGGGAGGTGGACGAGCGAAGAAACACGTATTCACTATCATTCACATATACCTCAACCATTCCTCTTAGCTCCTTGGAGATAAAGGGTTGCCCCATTTCCAACCCATCCTCCCTTCTTGGGTCACTTACAGTGTGGGCAGGGAAGGATATTCCACAATGAGGTATAACAGCTGCAGCTGTTTTACCCCCACCACTTTATCATACTTGTCCATCACAGATCACTGAGCCAGCAGGTATGAGTAATTCCTGTTGCCCGTGTCGCTTATATGCAATTTTCCTCGACTCATTCCTATCTCTTGCCCATTCTCTGTCCTACTCCTTGACATTCCACGTGCATCAGTGCCCTTTTCACAAGGTTCATAAATTAAGACTGAACTAGTAACTGTACCAGTTAATGAAGGTTTACAAGCCTTCTTTACACAAAGCATTATAAACAATATTTTACTTAAGTCACCCCTAATCCAGTGAGAATAATTAAAGGCTCCATAAATCTACTATCCCTAGGGGCCCATCCTTTCAACTTAGGTCGTCAGTATTACAAAAACTCCTTTTATAGGGTTATCTTAATGTATCTCCAGAGACAACTGATGTGCAGTATATATATATATATATATATATATATATATATATATATATATATATATATATATATATATATATATATATATATATATATATATATATATATATATATATATATATATATATATATATATATATATATATATATATATATATATATATATATATATATATACATACATACATACATACATACATACATACATACATACATACATTCATACATACATACATACATACATACATACATACATACATACATACATACATACATACATACATACATACATACATACATACATACATACATACATACATACATACATACATACATACATACATACATACATACATACATACATACATACATACATACATATATATATATATATATATATATATATATATATATATATATATATATATATATATATATATATATATATATATATATATATATATATATATATATATTTCCTCCTACGAGCGGCCAAGAAATGTGGGGGTGTTCTAGCAGGAGCGATCCAGCCAGAATCTTAGTAATTGGGTCTCTGAATGTGCATTGTTGTGGTGTTAGCTAATGTAAGAGGCAAGTGATAGAGAGTATGTTCGTGGATAAAAGGTTGGATGTACTTGGACTGTGTTAAACTAAAATAAAAGGGAATGGTGAGGTGACATTTGATAGAGTGGTAGGTAGGGTGACTGAAGTTGAGAGAGGGTAAGTGAAGAGATAAATATGTGTGTGAGGTAGTGGAAGGAACTATCATCTTATATAATAGTGGCTAAAATAAGGCTGGGATGCTAAGTTTTGACGTTTGTGAGCGGATATGCTTCTGGCAGTGAAAGAAGTGAGGAAGAAAGAGAAAAATTTTAGATGAAATTGGACGAGTGTGTGTAAGACTTGAGGATGAATGTGAATGTGGTGTTGATGGGATATTTGAATGCTAAAGTAGGGAAAGAGCCAGCTGATGGCGTAATTGTGAAATATGGAGTACCTGGTAGGTATGAAAGTGGAGAGAAAATGATTGAAATGTGCATTGTGAGTGAGAGGTGTTAATGGCAAATACTGTATTTAAAAAGAAAGGTCTGCACAAGTATGCATGGGTCAGAGATAATAATAATATAGTAGTTGACAGAGTATTAATGGATTATGTTGTTATGCACGGGAGGGTGATTGGAAGACTATTGGATGTTAATGTACCGAGAATAGCTAGTAGTGGAATATCTGATCATTATTTAGTGGAAAGTAGAGTGAGAGTGGCAGAAAAGTGAAGAGAAGCGAGAGAAGAAGAGAGGTGCTAAAAGTGAATGAGTTGTATAAGAAAGAGAAAGACTGTGAGTGTAAGGCTAGTGTGAGGAATGTCTGGAATGTAGTGAGAGAAAATGTGGAAGAGTGAGTGGAAGAAGAATGGGGTTGTTTCAAAGAGGAAGTTGTGAAGTTTGTAGTGTATGGAAGGATACTAATTGGTGGAAGTAAATGGAAAGGTAGTGAAATGTGGAATGAGCAGGTGAGTGCAGTAGTGAACTGGATGAAAGGAGCAGATATTCAATTACTAGTATATGAATCTAAGGTGAGAGAGAGATGGACTGAATATTTCAAGGATCTGTTAAATGAGGAAGATGATAGAGAGGCAGAGATTATTTATGTGGATATCGAATGAAGAATTATTATATCATGTGATGATAAAGGTATTGATAGCAATGGTAGCAAACAAAGCACCAGGGATAGATGGGTGTCATGTTGAATGCTTGTCAAAAGGTGGGGAGGCATTAGTTGACTGGATGCTTGGGTTGTTGAATGTGTGTTTTTGGAAAGGAAGGGTCCCAGTTGATTGGAGGAGTGCAAGTGTAGTACCACTTTACAAAGGGAAAGAATATAAGTATGAATGTAGTAGTTTTAGAGAATAGTTTGTTAAGTGTAGTTGGTAAGGTGTGGCAGTGTTAATCGAGAGAATTAGGAAAGGTACTGAGAGATTGATTGGGGAGAACAGTGTGTGTTCAGGAGAGAAAGAGGATGTGTGGATCAGAGGTTTGTGGTAAGGCAGGTGTGTGAGTAGTTCTTGAAGAAGGGTAGGGACTCTTTTTGGGATTATATGGACTTAGAGAAAGTATATGACAGGGTAGATAGAGAGGGGGTAGTGGAGTGTGTTGCGAATGCATTGGATAAGGGGATGTTTTTTGAATGTGGTGAAAACTTTTTACATGAATAGTAGAGCATGTGTGGGAGTCGGGAATGTTATGAGTGGTTTGAAGTGAATGTAGGGTTATGTCAAGGTTGTCTAATGTCACCATTGTAGTTTAATATGTACATGGATGGATTAGTATGGGAAGTAAATGAGAGAGTATTAGACTGAGGCTTGGAACTATTGGGTGAAGTTGGAAGGTTTTGGGAACTGATTCAGTTGCCATTTGCAGATGATACTGTACCGGTGGCTGATACTGAGAAGTAACTGAATCATTTGGTGGCTGAGTTTGTTGTAGTGTGTGAAAGAAGGAAGTTGCGGATAAATATTTGTGAAAGTAAAGTTATGAGATACATAAGGAGCGTTAAGGTTGGCAGATTAAGTGTAGGGTGAATGGGAAGTTGCTTGAAGAAGTGGAGAGTTTTAAGTATCTGGGTTCACATGTATCAAGGAGTGGACGAGTGGACGCAAAGATAAGTCATAGATATAAAGAAGGATGTAAGTGTCTATGTGGGTTGAAAAGTGTAATAAGAAATAGATATTTGGGAATGAATGTAAAGGGGTGGATATATGAAGGTGTGATATTGCTGACTGCATTGTTTGGAGAAGACTTGGAATGCAAGAAACTATGAAAGGAGCAAATTGAATGTATTGTAGATGAGGTGTTTGAGCAGTATACTTGATGGATCTAGAATGGATAAAGTAAGAAATGAGGTTGTCAAGCAGTGAATGGGTGTTGAAAGCTGCCTAATAGGTTAAATCAGAGAGTGTTGAGTTGGTTTGGACACGTGGAAATTATGAGTCATGAACAAATAGTGAAGAGAATGTGGAGTGCAGAAGTGACTGGATATAGGTCAAGAGGGAAGCTAGAATGAGATGGATGGATGGCGAGAAAATAGCATTGAATACACGTAGAATGTCAGTGGAGTAGGAAAGAATGCATGCAAGAGATAGGGATGAGTGGAGGAAGATTGTGTCTAGATGACAGAGGCCAAAGAGATTTTTCGCACTTGCTATTTCAGTAAACTGTGATGGACGGGTGTGAGGGGAATCGCCATGTGAGGAAATGGTGGGGGTAAACCAGCTGCGGCTGTCGTGCTAATTGTAGAATATCCTCACCCGCCTACCTTGTGGGTGAGTGAAGCATGGTGGAAGGGGGGTTAATGTGGCAACCTTTTATCCTCAAGGAGCTAAGAGGAGTGGTTTAGGTATGTGTGGATTGTTGTGAATGCACGTTTTATTGGCTCGGCTACCTCCTTACTAGGGGGATGTGGTCATGTATATGAATGTATTTCATTAATATTATTATTATTATTAATATTATTATTATTAAAATTATTATTATTATTATTATTATTATTATTATTATTATTATTATTATTATTATTATTATTATTATTATTATTATTATTATTATTATTATTATTATTATTAGTAGTAGTAGAAGTAGTAGTAGTAGTAGTAGTAGTAGTAGTAGTAGTAGTAGTAGTAGTAGTAGTAGTAGTAGTAGTAGTGTTTTTATTATATACCAAGTGCTTAGCTACTATTCAATAGGCAAAAAGGGAAAATGAATATGAGTTATAATTTTCTTTTAAGAATTGGTAGATTTGTGAGCAGTGAATAGAATGTGAAACGGTTTCAAACTACTGAAAATTTATCAAGTAATAACACTTGTAAAGTATATGTAGACAAACTATCAAATAAGGGGATTGGTTCTCGAGAGTATGAAGAATGTAAATTTCTAAGTCAAAGAATTTATCACTCATCCACGGCCAACATTTAAATGTAGAAATTTTGCATGTGACAATGAAGATAGCAACCCTTTATCTTTTGCACAGGGATCTCGTTGAATTTTACAGATTCTAGGATCTGTAAAATCCCAGTGTTAATATAGTCAAATAGGCAAGTTACATGGCTACTTTTACCAGAAGGTCGTGGCTTAGTGGTAGAAGCTCTACTATTGGAATTTTATATTCAAAAATCTTCGGTTCCAACCCTTGTGTTAAGTTGCGCCTTTAACTTGCATGTGGTACAAAATATTTATTTATGATTTTATTTAAGCTGCCATTGGTACTCTATAGAGAATTTTCTGGCATATGTAGATGAAGATGTGATTAATATATAATATCTTGTGGAGGAGATCGGCTTAAAATTTTGATAAAGTGTATATGCGATTATTTCTGCTAGTTTTCTCTGATAGGTGGTATAATTCCATGGCAGCTGAATAAAGTAAATCGTTATTATATGGCCGAATAGTGAGGGAGTGAGAAAAAACAGAGATATCTACAAGAGATTACGGGGAAGATATACTATGGGAAAAATTGGCAGAAATTTTTAGCGAATGTATATTTAATGCATAAAAATTTGCGGGAAATTATGCTTATTTTGCTTACAGAATATTTTAACTAGGGATTGTGGAATGGTAACTAAATACCTTGGATTTGTAGCAGGACCTAATATAAGTTAAGTTTATGTTTAGTAGGTTGGCCATGGCTCCAGCCCCCAGTCGAAAGACTATGACTGAAGGTATTAGGATGCAACGAGGACTGGTCCAGACAGTTCCGGGTTGAGTCTTCCTTCAAGACGGTTCTTTCCTCATGCCTACATCTACACTGACAATTCTGGTGTATTCATTACGCATCTCTTGGTATTCTATTACATTTGACAAGTCACAACACCCCACATCTGTCTCTTTTTCTCTTTTTTTTCTCAATATTTGTTATTATTTATGGAAGGTCCACAGCTAATGCCCCCAGCACCCAGCATAAAGGGGTGTGAAGAATCTCTGGGGATGGTGTTGACTTCACTATTGGCTCGAGGGCTGACACGCCTGTGGGTAGAAATGATTTTGCCCTTAACCTTACACCTCCCAATTGATCTGCTTCTTTCACTCTTCACAATTCAAACATTCTTGGGCTGAACTCTAATCTTTTGTCTGTGGAACAACACTTGGGTACTTGCCTCCCTAACCTCCCCCTCCTATCTGAAAGCCATCTGTCTATACATGCTTCCACTGACCCATTTCAAATTTCTCACTATAATCTGTATGCTCGTTTTTGTTCCAAAGGTGGGGTCAGTGCCTACTCCAACATTAACACTCCTATTGCGAGGCTCATGGACCTTGAATCTCTCGACTTTGATGTTCTTGAGCTAAGGGTTTATCTCTCCACTACCACTATCTTCCTTCTGCTACTGTTCTCCAAACTCCACCGAGTTTGTGTCTTTCTTTGAATATCTGTCCTCGTACCATTAGTCCTTGCTATCTTCTCACCCACGTGCCTAAGTTCTCTACATTGGAGACTTCAATGTTCACCACAGTGAGTGGCTTCATTCTTCTCACACCGATGTGGTAGGAAATGGGGCCCTTGCTTTCTCTATTACTCACGATCTGGAGCAAATTATCTAACATCCTACTCGTGTTCCTGATCGTCACGAACATGCAGCAAACACTTTTGACTTATTCCTTTCTTCTACCCTCTTGGTAAATCTGACCACTGTGTGATCTCAATCTCTTCCATTTTCACTCCCCCTCAACCAATCCCTCCTACTCAGTGCCGCCTTTGGCACTTTGAGCATACCCAACATGATAATTTGCATAACTCCTCTTTGACTTTCCTTGGGATGACTACTGCTTTTGGTCCCACAACCCTGATCAGGTAGCTCTTAAATTGCTGAGATCATGACCGCGGGAATGCAGGCATACATCCCCTCTTCTACAAAAGCTTTCTTTCCCCCTAGACCTTGGTGTGACCTTACCATGCCTATCCAGGTCTGGAATCAGGCACACCAATCTTACCAAGCCTCTCCTTCCAATTTAACTCGCTGTACTGCTCAGATTCGAAGGTCTAAGGCTTCCTTTATAAGAAGGAAAGTTGATGACCTTAACTCCTCTCCCATTGACAAATGTTTCTCCTTAGCCAAAAACCTCTCCAAAAACTTCTGTAACTCAAGCTTTGCCCCTCTCATTCATTCTGATGGTTCTATAACTTGCTCTCCCACTGACAAAGCCACTCTCTTTGGCTCTCATTTTTCTGCCAACTCCTTTATAAAAGATTCCAGGGCGCCTGTTCCTCAAGCTTTACCCCTCTCTAACCCTATGCCCTCCCTTATCTTTTCATGCAATGTTCATAAGGTTCTTCGCTCGCTAAAAATGAACAAGGCATCTGGTCTCGATAGTGTCCCTGCAAGGTTCCTTAAGGAGTTTGCAGATGAACTGGCACCCGTGCTTTGCTGTTTTTTTTTTTACTCATTCTGTCAACCAGTATCTATCCTTCATCTTGAAAGCATGCTCTAGTTCAACCTGTTTCTAACAAGGGTGACTGCTCTATTCCTTCAAACTAACGATCTATTGCCCTAACCTCCTCTATTGCTCAAGTTTTTGAAATTTTGCGCAATCCTCACCTCTTGAACTGTCTTAAATCTGACTCACTTATCTCCGATCACCAGTATGGATTCCGCAAGGCAAGATCCACTGGTTATTTCCTGTCGTATCTTACTCATGTATGGTCATCTTCTCTGAGGAATAATGGGGAATTCTTTGTCGTCGCTCTTGCTATCTCTAATGCTTTTGGCAGAGTCTGTAGTTGTTGATGTGTGACATCTAGCCCTTTCTCTGTTACCAGTGGTGTTCTACAGGGCTCTATTCTTTCACCTACTCTGTTCCTTCTCTTCATCAGTGATCTACAATCCCCATCTTCCCCTCTTCTCCATGCCTTTGCTGATGAGTCTAACCCTCACTTTTCCTCTGCCTTTTTTTCTCAACCTTCATCTGCTACTCATAATCAGTCTCGTATCGCTCTTTCTTCTACTCTCAACTCTGATTTGCAGAGAGTATCTGAGTGGGGCACTCAAAATTTAGTTATATTTTCTTCTCCTCCTGATAACCCTATTGTCTTGGAAACTAACAAAATTTACCCTCTTTATTCCATGAACATATTAGGAATCCATATAGCCTCTAAATTGTCTTGTAGGAATCACATAATCCAAATATCTAAATCTTCATCCAAAGAATTGGGGGTTTTGTTTCGTTTTCGTCATTACTTTTCCTCTTTACAGTTACTTAAAATTTATTAAGATCTTATCTGTCCCAGCTTAGAATGCTTCTCACACATCTGTGGTGCTTCTTCTTATACTTATCTCCTTGATAGGGTTGAATGTAAGGCAGTCAGACTCATTAATGATTCTTCTCTTACTTCTAATCTGGATTCTCTCTTTCTTCACCGTAAGGTATCTTCCCTTTCTCTTTTTCTATTGCTACTACTTCTATCGCTGCTCTGTTGAGCTGGTGAGTTGCATCCCTCCCCCACTGCCAAGGCCGCTTAACACTCGCAAAGCGGCCTCATTTCACAGGTACTATGTGGAGATTTGTAGCTCGCGTGCTGGTCTGTGCAGCGACTACTTCTTCACATCTACCTCCAGACTCTGGAACTCTCTTCCTTCCTCTGTCTCTCCTAATTCTTATTACTTATCATCCTTCAAAAGGCAGATTTCTTGTCTTCTCAGGGCCTAATCCTCCATATTTTTGGGTCCTCTGTACTTTGACTGTTTTTTCTGTGTGTCGCTTTCCTTTGTGAAATATTACGTTATATCTGCCTTGTTCTTTACCTTTTTCTTTTCCTTCGTCTTGGTATTTTCTCGTGTCCGGGCCTTTATTGATGAGGGCCGTTTTAGGCTGTCCCTGTGTCACATTCATAAAAGAAGAAATACTTGTGAATGGTTTCACGTCACAGACTCACTTTTGTACTAAGGGCTAGGACGGTGGCTTTTTGTGAAGATTTTTGTTTTGGCATGTATGAAAGTTACCGTCAGTGAGTGCCTTTTCTAATGACAGACTGTGGCACGCCGTGAACCCTCGACTTGATGAATGAATATTGCAAGTGTTACCACTTGGCCACGGTGGCCACGTTGATCTAAATACGTGTAATATGGCGAAATGCTTGCTTATTAATGGGAAATGGGGTTCTGAAGAATTTTTTTGTATAAAAATTTGGCGAATGTTGGGCTTTATTATTTCTTCATCATCATGATGAATATACTTCATAAGAAACAATAGATGTCCACGTCAGGGACATAAGGCACTTTTATTGTATAGTTGACGTTTTCAAGACAAATACTAATGCAATTAAAGTACTATATAGTAATTTCATAACTATATATATATATATATATATATATATATATATATATATATATATATATATATATATATATATATATATATATATATATATATATATATATATATATATATATATATATATATATATATATATATATATATATATATATATATATATATATATATATATATATATAATATATATATATATATATATATATATATATATATGTATATATATATATATATATAATATATATATATATATATATATATATATATATATATATATATATATATATATATATATATATATATATATATATATATATATATATATATATGTATATATATATATATATATATATATATATATATATATATATATATATATATATATATATATATATATATATATATATATATATATATATATATATATATATATATATATATATATATATATATATATATATATATATATATATATATATTTATATATATATATATATATATATATATATATATATATATATATATATATATATATATATATATATATATATATATATATATATATATATATATATATATATATATATATATATATATATATATATATATATATATATATATATATATATATATATATATATATATATATATATATATATATATATATATATATAAATGACACAGGGACAGGCAAGAAAACTGCCCTAATTAATAAAGGCCCGGGCATAAAGAAAGCTTAAGACGGAGGAAAAGAACAGATTAAGGACAATGCAGAGATGAGGTAATGATATAAAAAGAAAAGGAGAGGCTGAAATAATAGTCAAAATACTGTGGACCTAGAGATATGGCGGGATTAGGCCCTGAGATGATGATAGATCCACTTTTCGAAGGAAAATAGGTTATAAGAATTAGGAAGAGAGTTTCAAGTTCTAGAGGTAGATGGGAAGAAAGAGTTGCTGCTCCAACCGAGCTGCGAGCCACAAATCTTAGCATAGTACCTGTGAGACGAGGCCGCTTGATAAGTGTTATGTGGCCTCGGTAGTGGAGGAGGGATGAACTCGCCAACTCATCAGAGCAGCGATAGAAGTAGTAGCGATAGAAAAGAGAAAGGGATGATACCTTACGGCGAAGAGAAAGGGAATCCAGATTAGAAGTAAAGGAAGGATCTTTAATGAGTCTTACTGCCTTAAGTTCAACCCTATCAAGGAGTTAATATTAGAGGAAGCACTCCATATGTGCTAGCAGTATAGTAAGCATGGACGGATGAGACCTTTATAGATTTTAAGTAACTGCAAAGAGCCAAAGTAATAACGAATGTGAAACAGAACCTCACATATATATATATATATATATATATATATATATATATATATATATATATATATATATATATATATATATATATATATATATATATATATATATATATATATATATATATATATATATATATTATTTCCTAAAAAAAAAAAAAAAGTTACTTTATTACTGCAAGCCATCTAACTCGAGCACTTTATTATAAAGATTTTCCCCAAAAAGAAAAAAATATCGATATTCTGAAAAATAGTGATTTTTAAGAGGAGTAAGAGATGAGGAAAATTTTAATATTCTGAATAGATTAGGAGGGTTGTGTTCGAAAACTTGTAGTTTTATTTACTTTTTATATTTTTAATTTCTCTCTCTCTCTCTCTCTCTCTCTCTCTCTCTCTCTCTCTCTCTCTCTCTCTCTCTCTCTCTCTCTCTCTCTCTCTCTCTCTCTCTCTCTCTCTCTCTCCCACATAATATAGTGATTATATTGATTTTTATTTCTTTCCACTGGGGCGTCTTCCCGATCGAACTTGATATATATTTAGAGTTTTCATACAATAAACTGGAATCAGATGAAGGAATGAGATTTTGTGACTTTTAAGATTCATTATTTCCTTAACAGGTTAATTGTTTTAATCTATTTTGATCACACTCCCTGCTTGTTGGTTTTTATGAGCTTTTTTCTCTTGGCTTTGCTGTCATTCTGTTTTCCCTACTTACATTATATTCTCTGATCACTCAGTATAATTAAGTATTCTTACATGCATGATTAGTTAATGAGCGCACGCTTGTACATCTAGAATAAGATTGATAATGATAAGCTTTTTATTATGCAGTTATTTATAAGCTATTATTAAACTGAACAAACTTCATTAGAATTCCTGTTCTTCTGTAGATGATTGTTGCGAGGTGTGTGTGTGTGTGTGTGTGTGTGTGTGTGTGTGTGTGAGAGAGAGAGAGAGAGAGAGAGAGAGAGAGAGAGAGAGAGAGAGAGAGAGAGAGAGAGAGAGAGAGAGAGAGAGAGAGAGAGAGAGAGAGAGAGAGAGAGAGAGAGAGAGCATTATTCGTAGTATTAAAAGAGAGTCGAACACCAAGGTTTTCTTTGATATTTCCTTGATGAAAACTCTGAGAGCACAGTAGCTCTGTGTGTGTGTGTGTGTGTGTGAAGCGTCATTTTAGTAGTTTGATAAAAAGTAGGACTAGATGTTCCCTTCCCCATTTTATGCTAATATGTAAATGAATTTCAACTGTTGCTGCTACGACGTGACTCCAAATTTTCTTCTATTTATTTTCGAGAACATATATTAAGTATTGGTGTTATTTATAAGGTATAGTTAAAAGAAAAACTGAATATTTTCGAGATGTGGAATTTTGTTTTTCCCAGATTAGTCTCCATAGTAGGAGATATAATAAATGGAATTATTATATAATAGGTTGAATATATGTAGCTCCTTCTATGACATCTGTAGCTAAGAACTAAGACGTTGACTCTTATTCTCTAGGGCCAAGTTTCGTTATTCCAGCGTAGGAGGCGTAAAATATGCAGCTATTTACGTTACTTATCGACATTTTTATATCCTACTCAAACTTCGATCCATATTTGTGAGGAGACTTAAATATATGTGATTTTGTCTGGTAGATTAGAACAGTAAAGCTTCTGTACTTATTGCAATGATGACCTCTGAAACATTTGATAGCTACAGAAGAAATTCCATTTTGTTCTCTTTCATAATCTCTATGACTATGCTTGCACACCATGAAGGGGGTGAGCATCCTCCTTCATGTTCCCTTGCATATCGTGAAAACCGATTAGATTGGACGGAACTGGGGAACTAGGAATCCTCTCATTTGGAATTTCCCCCCACTACATATTCTTTAATTGCTTTGACCCAGCCATCTCCCTTATAAAGGAAATATGGCTTTTGCATATAGTTTGGCTGTTCTTATTAATCTGCACATTCCTATACTACAGCACCCATGGTCGCGTATCAACTGTCAGGAGGATACTATACAGTTTTAAATAATCCTTATAATTTTTGTTCAGGCGAAATGCCATATCCGATTGAAGCCAGCAAGGTGGCCACAACTGTAACTGTCTTCTTTGACAACTCTTTTCTGGCAAGGGGTAAATATTTCAAGAGGTAGGGATTGACAGCCTCATGCTGCTCTGCCCTTATGAGTAATTTGTATATTATTCAAGTGATTGAAAATGGTGAAATTTCTCTCCACCACAGAATAATTTACTACTACGACTACAACTACAACTATTTCTACTACTACTGCTTACTACTACTACTAGTAATAGTAATACTTTATTCATATAATAATATAATAATAATAATAATAATAATAATAATAATAATAATAATAATAATAATAATAATAATAATAATAAATAATAAAAATAATAATAATATAATCTCGCAACTTCAACCAATTTTACCACAAATATAATTATTACAACTACTTCATCAACAAAGTTCCTTTACAATCCACTTTTGTTCAGAAGCAGTGGTAATTACGAGTATTTTTGGTGACAATGCATCCATCGTTATTCTCTTCTAAAAGAGAACAAAGCTTTACAATTGCTCTTTATAAATGGGAGATTAGATTTTGTTTAAGCGAGATTTACTGTAAAAAGAACTCATAGAGATATTATGGGTGTTAAGGTGCCTCATCAGCATGTAATTGTAGAAATATTATAGATAGTTATCCGGGTTTGTATGAAACAAAAAACCAAGTT
>JAXCGZ010004513.1:22500-25000 GCA_037179515.1 Halocaridina rubra
ACCTCACTCGTGGCTTCATTTTAGCATTTAATTCAATTCCCAATCTCATTCGGGTCTTACAATAACCAAGCAAGCACATTACATATGTGAAAACATGAATAATTTATTACCCCGACCGGGACTCGAACCTAGGACTTATGATTACTAAGTCAAGGCGCTACCACTACACCACAGAAGGTTAAAAGGAATCCAACCTTATAGCTTATATCTGCTATACTTAGGAATGAACGCATTCTAACTGAATGCCACTATGTTCATATTACAGATTCCCCAACCTCACTCGTGGCTTCATTTTAGCATTTAATTCAATTCCCAATCTCATTCGGGTCTTACAATAACCAAGCAAGCACATTACATATGTGAAAATATGAATAATTTTTTACCCCGACCGGGACTCGAACCTAGGACTTATGATTACTAAGTCAAGGCGCTACCACTACACCACAGAAGGTTAAAAGGAATCCAACCTTATAGCTTATATCTGCTATACTTAGGAATGAACGCATTTTATCTGAATGCCACTATGTTCATATTACAGATTCCCCAACCTCACTCGTGGCTTCATTTTAGCATTTAATTCAATTCCCAATCTCATTCGGGTCTTACAATAACCAAGCAAGCACATTACATATGTGAAAACATGAATAATTTTTTACCCCTTCCGGGACTCGAACCTAGGACTTATGATTACTAAATCAAGGCGCTACCACTACACCACAGAAGGTTAAAAGGAATCCAACCTTATAGCTTATATCTGCTATACTTAGGAATGAACGCATTCTATCTGAATGCCACTATGGTCATATTACAGATTCCCCAACCTCACTCGTGGCTTCATTTTAGCATTTAATTCAATTCCCAATCTCATTCGGGTCTTACAATAACCAAGCAAGCACATTACATATGTGAAAACATAAATAATTTTTTACCCCGACCGGGACTCGAACCTAGGACTTATGATTACTAAGTCAAGGCGCTACCACTACACCACAGAAGGTTAAAAGGAATCCAACCTTATAGCTTATATCTGCTGTACTTAGGAATGAACGCATTCTATATGAATGCTACTATGTTCATATTACAGATTCGCCAACCTCACTCGTGGCTTCATTTTAGCATTTAATTCAATTCCCAATCTCATTCGGGTCTTACAATAACCAAGCAAGCACATTACATATGTGAAAACATGAATAATTTTTTACCCCGACCGGGACTCGAACCTAGGACTTATGATTACTAAGTGAAGGCGCTACCACTACACCACAGAAGGTTAAAAGGAATCCAACCTTATAGCTTATATCTGCTATACTTAGGAATGAACGCATTCTATCTGAATGCCACTATGTTCATATTACAGATTCCCCAACCTCACTCGTGGCTTCATTTTAGCATTTAATTCAATTCCCAATCTCATTCTTGTCTTACAATAACCAAGCAAGCACATTACATATGTGAAAACATGAATAATTTTTTACCCCGACCGGGACTCGAACCTAGAACTTATGATTACTAAGTCAAGGCGCTACCACTACTCCACAGAAAGTTAAAAGGAATCCAACCTTATAGCTTATATCTGCTATACTTAGGAATAAACGCATTCTATCTGAATGCCACTATGTTCATATTACAGATTCCCCAACCTCACTCGTGGCTTCATTTTAGCATTTAATTCAATTCTCATAAGTCCTAGGTTCGAGTCCCGGTCGGGGTAAAAAAACAAATTATTCATGTTTTCACATATGTAATGTGGTTGCTTGGTTATTGTAAGACCCGAATGAGATTGGGAATTGAATTAAATGCTAAAATGAAGCCACGAGTGAGGTTGGGGAATCTGTAATATGAACATATTGGCATTCAGATAGAATGCGTTCATTCCTAAGTATAGCAGATATAAGCTATAAGGTTCGATTCCTTTTAACCTTCTGTGGTGTAGTGGTAGCGCCTTTACTTAGTAATCATAAGTCCTAGGTTCGAGTCCCGGTAGGGGTAAAAAATTATTCATGTTTTCACATATGTAATGTGCTTGCTTGGTTATTGTAAGACCCGAATGAGATTGGAAATTGAATTAAATGCTAAAATGAAGCCACGAGTGAGGTTGGTAAGTCTGTAATATGAACATAGGGGCATTCAGATAGAATGCGTTCATTCCTAAGTATAGCAGATATAAGCTATAAGGTTGGATTCCTTTTAACCTTCTGTGGTGTAGTGGTAGCTCCTTTACTTAGTAATCATAAGTCCTAGGTTCGAGTCCTGGTCGGGGTAAAATATTATTCATGTTTTCACATATGCAATGTGCTTGCTTGGTTATTGTAAGACCCGAATGAGATTGGGAATTGAATTAAATGCTAAAATGAAGCCACGAGTGAGGTTGGGGAATCTGTAATATGAACATAGTGGCATTCAGATAGAATGCGTTCATTCCTAAGTATAGCAGATATAAGCTATAAGGTTGGATTCCTTTTAACCTTCTGTGGTGTAGTGGTAGCGCCTTGACTTAGTA
>JAXCGZ010004513.1:30000-37500 GCA_037179515.1 Halocaridina rubra
AACCAAGTCCTGTACCACGAAATGTTCCAAATAAGGGTAAAACAGATAACAATTCTGCTCCTATTGGTGTACGCCCTTTTAGTAAGAAAATACACCCAAAAGTGTGTAATGCACATATTTATTTCTCTGATCGTGCCAAAACTTGTAAACCATGGTGCAAATGGCAGGAAAAAGCATATTGTTAAATGCTACCTAACTCCAGACCACCAGCCCATTCCTCGAAAATTAGTGGGGAGGGTTGCCAATTTAGCTCCAGCAGACCCGCCACTTTTAGAACTTGCAGCTCATCTTGAAACTACAAAGTTCAGTGCTGTTACTGGTACCTAATTTTTATTACCAAAACTGATGGTAGACACAAGCAGAACTAATACTAGTGATTTAACAAACTCATCTGTTTAGAACTTTGCCATAGAAATGTCCAATTTAGATGTAACAGACTTAGCTTGTGGTAGTTGCTATGGCCTTTCTGAGACTTTCATTCCTTAAGATTTAGAAATCTGTAATAAAGATTGGTTACGAGTTGACTGAGTCAGGAAATATTTGAAAGCCCCATGCCCAGGACAACATAAGGTTATTAAGCGCATGCCTAGGCATTTTCTTACACAAAAGTCTTATGATGTACATAGTTATGTTTCTGTTGATCGCTTGAAACCAGTAATCGAGCCAGATGCAATGCCTGAACCAAGTACTGTTGAACCACTAGAACACAGTCAAAGACAAAGTGATGCAGAGAGTGACATTAACAATAATAGTGATAACCAAGGCTGTTCCACACATGATTCTCAAAACATCGGTCCACCTAAATATGCAACATCATCCTCAGGTAGAAAAATAAGATTTAAGAGCAGTAACGATTATTTCCATTATCAACTCACCTTTTGGGGAGGGGAATATTTTAGAGGATATATATATTTTATCAATGTTTCCTATGTACAGTACATGGTTGTTGTTTTTTTGTAACGAATTGTGTAGTTTTATTTGTCTCAGCTGTTTAGCTTTGATTTGGAGAGGTGGTCGTGCAGCATGGTTGATGTGAGAAGCTGTTTAGATAGATTTGTAGTTAATTATTGAAAGAAAATATGTAAAAGGCAAAGTAAAGTGATATATACAAAGAAGATTATAATTCAGAGTGAATGTGGAGCTTTAATTTTTATACTGTATTAAGACAAAGTGTGTTTGTTGGGATAGCCAGTGGCTGCTTCACCGGAATGTGACCAATGGAAAGCCAGTTAGCCTAACTTAGCATAGTGTAATTGAATTGTAATATGTGAAAGCTAATAAATTGAAAATTTTATAAAAAAAGATAATCCTCTTTTTTTTAAAGATAAAGATAAAATAATGTTAAAGACCAAAGAATATGCATAATAATACAATCTTAAAAAAACAAAATTATATGGTGAGTAAATGAATGCTTTATGAGTAAGATGTACCTGAATAATGATAAATGTTAGGTATAATATCTAAATGAATGGCCTTTTTTTTATTGTATTGTCAAGTTGTATTTTCATTTTTATAAACTATACAAAATATTATTTTTCTGCTGCTTAAATGTTAATCAATTTTGTTAGTTTCGTTGCAGGGTTTAAGATTTGTTCTGGTTTATATTAATAAATTTGTAAAGTATCCAAAGCTGTCTCTCAATTATCTTTCTACAATTTCTTCTACTAGCACTTCCCCATCTGCTCCTTTCATCTCCTCCCTACCAGACTCAATTTTTCACTCTAATTTCACTTCCAAAGCATCTTTCTATTCCATTCAAAATTCTTTGTCAAGCTTTACTCCACCTTACATCAGCTTCTCTCTTTGCTTGCCTCACCACTCACTTTGCTAACCTCCTCTTCGCACAATGTCTTTCATCAGTGGTGCCCCGTAGCTAAAATTAATCTGAGTGCAGATTCAGACATATTTTAGCCGTTGTTTCAATACTGCGTAAAATTAAATAAACATATAAAAAATAAATACATAAACTCGATAAAATCCTAACCAAATAAAATAATTTTCTTACTAACAGCCTAAATTGTTTCAGTTCAAGCTTGAACCATTCATTTAAAAATGAAATCCATTCTTCTTGTTTTACTTTGTGCAAAAAGATTAATAATTTTCTCCTTAATCTATGGATGACTGTTTAGGAATTTTTTCTCCATTTAAAGCACCACAAGTGCTCTCTGCGTAAGGGAGTTCCAAAGTTTCCACAAAAGAAAATACTGTCTATTATATTGGATAAAATTTCAGGATTCTTTTAAACCTTTATGTTATGCTCGTTGATTCAAAGTCTGTATGCCTTCACTATGTTTCTCCTTAATATTTACGTTTCCTAAAAGTGACATTAAAACCACATTTTCAGTGTGCTTCTTTGACTTCTCATGTTTTTCAGTTTTTCTTTAATTTTGTTTATATTTCTAAAACTGTCTTTGGTCCATGTTACATCACCTCCAAACAGCAAACATGGGAAGCAAATCAATGTATTTTTTACTTCACAGCCGCAAAGACAACTTATCCGTTGGTACCATTCAGAATTAAAGCTACGAATATATTTCTTGTTGTTGCTTATTCCTGACCGAGAAAATTTAATATCAGGTGTTGAACGCCTCTTTTCTTAACTAACTTTCTCATGAATAGACAACTGTGAAAACTTAAGCTGTTGAGCTTCACTTACAGTTACGGAAATTATTTCATGGGGATGCAAGAAATCGAAAGAAAAAAAAACTATGAATTAAACTGAATAGCTGGAAGCATGATAATCATCAAATTCTATACTTTATCACATTCAAGAATGTGGTACACGGTTATTAATCACAACACACGCTAAGTAAAAAAAAAAAACTACCTTACGCTTGCACAACAGGGTCGGCATTGCATGAGCGACAGTGCTTTATCTAACAAGTGTGCAGCTTCTTATTTCGGACATGTGCACATGCGCACAAGAGCCAAACACTGCATCTCTGGAACTGTGAAGTGCACAGATCCATACAAGGATATTTGTAATTTTTTCAATAACTACAGGATGCTACTGACATTAAGCTTAAAGATTATATAATGTACAAGTATGAAGATAGAATTAAAGAAAAAAAAAGACTCATTATTTTGAATATTATCGATAATATCCAGTGAAAATAGTGGGTGCTGCAATTCTGCAGTGCTCATACGCTAGCCGCCACTGCTTTTCATATGCACCAACATTACCTCTCTGCAACCATGTCTTAACCCTAGAATGCCTTCTGTGGGTGAAGTTTACCCATCGGTTTGTGAAACACTTAATTACTCCGGTATGATAACTGCATGTAGCTGTCCTTCCATATACCCTCAGCCCACACTAGCTCCTAGAAGGAGGAGATAGTTCAGTGTATCTGTCCTGCATTTTTCTGTACAAAATTTGTGACTGAAGTGTTTTTTACCCGGCAAAAGCATTCATGAAACTTTTATGTAAAGTGTTTTTTACCTGGCAAAAGCATCTGTGAAACTTTTATGAAAAGATTAGTTTACCCGGCGAAAGCATTTATGTATACGCATTGATGTAAAATGTTTTATTTTTTATTTTTCATTTTTTTGCAGGCAAGTAAATAATTTCAGGAAATATTAGAGACTAAAGTGAAAAAAAGTGTTTTTCACGGAGACTAAAGTGGAAAAAAGTGAAAAGCATTGATGTAGGCCTAACAATTTTTTTTTGCAGGGAAATAAATAATTTCAGGAAATATCAAAGACACTAAAGTGCAAAAAAGTTGTTTTCAGAGAGACTAAAATGAAAAAAAAAGAGTTTTTCACAGAGACTAAAGTGAAAAAAAAAAGTGGAAAGCACTGATGTAGGCATAACAATTTAAAATTTTCATTTTTTTTTTTTTTTGCAAGGGATATAAATAATTTCAGGAAATATCAAAGAGACTAAAGAAGAAAACAGTGTTTTTCAGAGAGACTAAAGTGAAAATTAGTTTTTTTTTTCGCAGAGACTAAAGTGAAAAAAAGTGGAAACCATTGATGGAGGCCTAACAATTTATAATTGTATTTATTTTTTTTTTTTTTGCATGGAAAGAAATAATTTCAGGAAATATCAAAGAGACAAAAGTGGAAAAAAGTGTTTTCAAAGAGACTCAGAGATACAGTAGTAAGCAAAAGCGTGTTTTGAAAGACTCAACAAAGCAAAATGGGCAAAATGGCCGGAGAAAACCTGAGTGACAGTCGTATACTAAAAATACTGGTTGAAACAGTTGAGGAGGCTGATATTGAAGAAAGAGTAGACGATATCAAACCTGAGAGTGAAGATGAAGAGAGTGAAGATAATTTAGAAGATGTGTTGTATGACACTGATTTGGATGTAGAATATGTGCCAAATCCTGATGAAACTGATTCAGAAGATGAGGGAGAAAATATCATAAGAACAAGGCAAAAAAGATTATTACTTCAACACCAAAGCAAGGTCCGACATGTCTGACATCATCTGAACCTGAGCCCATCCCAGGCCTCTCGCATGCAAGAAAAAAAAAAAAAAAAAAAAAAAAAACATGACCAGATTGCAGTTGACACTGATTCCTCACTAGTCGAATTCACGAGAAGCACTTTCACCACCAAAAATGGGTTTACTTGGTATACCCGGCCACAAGTGTCCAAGTCAGCTAGGACACCAACAAGGAACATAATGTCTAATTTCACCAAAAGTCCTACAGGTGAGGAAAAGTCTGCTGCTACCCCATGCGACTGCTTTTTATTATTTCTTTTGGAGTACATGCTGAATGAGATACTAGTTTGGACCAATAGAAAGACTGAAGTGAGGGCTGCAAAATATGCCAAGAAGACTGGGATACATGCACGTCTTGTGCCTTCTAAGCTGAGGGCACTGCTAGGAATATTGATATTCTCTGGGTGCCAGCAACATAACCACCTGTCCACTCAGGAAATGTGGGACACAGTAATAGGGTGTTTTCTGTACCGTGCAGGTATGGCACAGCAAAGGTTTGAATTCCTCCTAAATTGTCTCCAGTTTGAAGACCCCGACACTCGGGAGAACAGAAAAGCAACAGACAGCTGGCAACTATCGGCAAAATCTGGGACATATTAATTCAACAATGTAGAGAAATGTATGTGCCAGGGGAAAACTTGACTGTAGATGAACAGCTGCTGGGGTTTAGGGGGAGGTGTTCTTTCAGAATGTATGTACCTAACAAACCAGCAAAGTATGGGCTGAAACTGATTCTCTGTAATGACAACACGTGCAAGTACATGGTTGACGTTATCCCTTACCTAGGGAAGGGAAACCCACCAAAATAAAGAGTTAGCGCTCGGCCAGTACTATACGAAAGAGCTGACAAGGCCATTCCACCACACCAATCGCAATGTGACAACAGACAATTGATTTACGTCTGTCCCTTTGGCATTAAACCTCCTACAAAACTGTTTTATGACAACTGTTGGCACAATCAAGGCCATCAAGAAGGAAATACCAAATTGCATGAAAGATAAAGAATCTAGGAAACCAGGGACTTCAGCATTCCTGTACATGAAGGAACAGACACTCGTTTCCTATATGCCGGACAAGAAGACTTCAAAGAAGATTGCTTTGCTACTGTCTACAATGCACAGCCAGGGGAAAATTGAGAAGGAGTCAGGCAAGCCGGAGATAGTTAAATTCTACAGCAGTACCAAAGGTGGGGTGGACACATTTGATCAGATGTGTGCCACATACTCATCATTCCGCAAAACTAAAAGGTGGCCGCTTTGCCTATTTTATAGCATGCTCAACGTAGCAGCAGTAAACTCATTCGTCATCTTCACTGAGAACATGACAAGACTAAAGAAAAAAGATATGGTTAGGAGGAATTACTTGTAGACACTAGCCGTGGAGCTGATCAAGCCTTGGGCAGTCTGCAGACTGATTACGCCAAATTTATACCGTGGTCTCAAGGTGCTCATCTCAACTTTGTTCAACCTGCCACCAACTGCTGCTGCTGCTCCTGCCGGTCGTGGATGCCCAGTGGCTCCAGGGACCACCACAGGCCAAAAAAGGTGCCACTTCTGTGAAAGACGAGCAGACAGGAAAAAATGCTACAGATGCTATGATTGTCAAAGAGCTGCCTGCCCTAGCACTACCATACATTCTACTCTGCCTGTGAAGAACACAAAGGTAAGAATTGCGAAGGAACCCACACACACACACACACACACACACACACACACACACACACACATTTTCTCATCATGTAGACAGGGTTGGTAACAAAAAAAATAATAATTTTAGGGTTTTCGTTTTTTTATATCCCTTTTCCAGAAATTCATATTTATTTTATGATATTCATATATATATATATATATATATATATATATATATATATATATATATATATATATATATATATATATATATATATATATATATATATATATATATATATATATATATATATATATATATATATATATATATATATATATATATATATATATATATATATATATATATATATATATATATATATATATATATATATATATATATATATATATATATATATATATATATATATATATATATATATATATATATATATATATATATATATATATATATATATATATATATATATATATATATATATATATATATATATATATATATATATATATATATATATATATATATATATATATATATATATATATATATATATATATATATATATATATATATATATATATATATATATATATATATATATATATATATATATATATATATATATATATATATATAAATATATATATATATATATATATATGTGTATGTGTATGTGTGTGGGTTCCTTCGCAATTCTTACCTTTGTGTTCTTCACAGGCAGAGTAGAATGGATGGTAGTGCTAGGGCAGGCAGCTTTTTGACAATCATAGCATCTGTAGCGTTTTTTCCTGTCTGCTCGTCTTTCACAGAAGTGGCACCTTTTTTGGCCTGTGGTGGTCCCTGGAGCCACTGGGCATCCACGACCGGCAGGAGCAGCAGCAGCAGTTGGTGGCAGGTTGAACAAAGCTGAGATGAGCACCTTGAGACTACGGGATAAATTTGGCATAATCAGTCTGCAGACTGCCCAAGGCTTGATCAGCTCCACAGCTAGTGTCTACAAGTAATTCCTCCTAACCATAACTTTTTTCTTCAGTCTTGTCATGTTCTCAGTGAAGATGACGAATGAGTTTACTGCTGCTACGTTGAGCATGCTATAAAATAGGTAAAGCGGCCACATTTTAGTTTTGCGGGATGACGAGTATGTGGCACACATCTGATCAAATGTGTCCACCCCACATTTGGTACTGATGTAGAATTTAACTATCTCCGGCTTGCCTGACTCCTTCTCAATTTTCCCCTAGCTGTGCATTGTTGACAGTAGCAAAACAAGCTTCTTTGAAGTCTTCTTGTCCGGCATATAGGAAACGAGTGTCTGTTCCTTCGTGTACAGGCATGCTGAAGTCCCTGGTTTCCTAGTTTCTTTCTCTTTCATGCAATTTGGTATTTCCTTCTTGATG
>JAXCGZ010004513.1:42500-43757 GCA_037179515.1 Halocaridina rubra
CCACTATGTTCATATTACAGATTCCCCAACCCTACTCGTGGCTTCATTTTAGTTTTTAATCAATTCCCAATCTCATTCGGGCCATGAAATAAGTAATTAGGCACATTACATATGTGAAAACATGAATCATTTTTTTTTGCCCCGACCGATACTCGAATCTTGGACTTATGATTTCTAAGTCAAGGCGCTACCACTACACCGCAGAAGGTTAAAAGGAATCCAACCTTATAGCTTATATCTGCTATACTTAGGAATGAATGCATTCTAACTGAATGCCACTCTGTTCATATTGCATATTCCCCAACCTCACTCATGGCTTCATTTTAGCATTTAATTCAATTTCCAATCTCATTAGGGCCATGAAATAATCATTTAAGCACATTACATATGTGAAAACTTGAATAATTTTTTTTACCCCGACCGGGACTCGAACCTAGGACTTATGATTACTAAGTCAAGGCGCTACCACTACACCACAGAAGGTTAAAAGGAATCTAACCTTATAGCTTATATCTGGTATACTTAGGAATGAACGCACTCTATCTGAATGCCACTATGTTCATATTACAGATTCCCCAACCTCACTCGTGGCTTCATTTTAGCATTTAATTCAATTCCCAATCTCATTCGGTACATGAAATAATCAATTAAGCACATTACATATGTGAACACATGAATCATTTTTTTTTATCCCGACCGGGACTCGAACCTAGGACTTATGATTACTAAGTCAAGGCGCTACCACTACTCCACAGAAGGTTAAAGGGAATCCAACCTTATAGCTAATATCTGCTATACTTAGGAATGAACGGATTCTAACTGAATGCCACTATGTTCATATTACAGATTCCCCAACCTCACTCGTGGCTTCATATTAGCATTTAATTCAATTCCCAATCTCATTCGGGCCATGAAATAATCAATTAAGCACATTACATATGTGAACACATGAATCATTTTTTTTTATCCCGACCGGGACTCGAACCTAGTACTTACGATTACTAAGTCAAGGAGCTACCACTACTCCACAGAAGGCTAAAATGAATCTAACCTTATAGCTTATATCTGCTATACTTAGGAATGAACGCATTCTAACTGAATGTAACGATGTTCATATTACAAAATCACCAACCTCACTCGTGGCTTCATTTAAGCATTTAATTCAATTCCCAATCTCATTCGGGCCATGAAATAATCTATTAAGCACATTACATATATGAAAACATGAATCATTTTTTTTTACATATATATATATAT
>JAXCGZ010004514.1:0-5000 GCA_037179515.1 Halocaridina rubra
GAAGAAACTTCCATTATTAGTGAAAATGTCCACATCATGCACTCGCACCATCAAGTTACAACCACTCTTAATAGTTAGTGGTTAGTATGTGAACTGGTCACCTGCAGTTAGTAGACGAACATACGAAATTACAAACAATGAAACATGTCCATTTTTTAGAACCATAATAAAAACAATCTTACCGGGGAAAGTCATCAAATAATTCGTCAAAAAGTCACTGGATTGTTGATCCCTACAAAGTGTAGAACACCAGACAGTTGAGAGAGAGAGAGAGAGAGAGAGAGAGAGAGAGAGAGAGAGAGAGAGAGAGAGAGAGAGAGAGAGAGAGAGAGAGAGAGAGAGAGAGAGAGAGAGAGAGAGAGAGAGAGAGAGAGAGAGAGAGAGAGAAAATAATGATAATCAGATAAAACAAGAAGACTTAAAAACCTACCCATGTGTATTGCATTCCCTCACTGATTTCAGTTAAATTAAGAAAAAATAAATAAAAAGCCCAGAGGAGGATATAATGAAGTTGCATAGTATTCTGTTAAGCTTTCTTAGCGAGCTTAGCCTAAAACCTTTTTTTTAAGTATATTTTCTCCAAGATTATTTTAAACTGCTTTTCACAACTGAGTAAATTTGTGAACATCCACTTTTAAACTCGAAGAATGCATATGTAGATAGCCTCATCAAAAATCTAAGAAAATATTATAAGATCTCATTACGTAAATCATCATTACGCTGGTGTATTATAAACACTTACATGTTATTTCTGTGACAGCACATGGCAAGTGTCAGGAGACCCAGCAGAACAACCATCACAACCAGTGGAATGAGGATAGTATGAACCACATCGAAAGTGTAGGAACGCTGAGGTACCTGTTAGATCAAGCAAAACCGAACGCATGGGTTGTGTGAATTATCAGCCTATCTAATAATAACATCTTCGAACACATATTCACGGAAATAGTGAAGTATACGTGGTAAAAGTTATTTAATAACAGATCTAGCATAGCTTAAGCAGGTTGGCAAAAAAATTACTGTATTCGATCATGGAAATGCGTGCAGAGATAAATTCCTTAAGCACATGTATGCAGCGTTGTAAAGCTTTCCTAGGTATAGGCCTCAAGCTTAACTTAATTACAGGTTTCTACCTATGTGTGTGTATTCCAGCTTATAGATATAGCTGTACTGGAAATCAAAGAGGTTTATGGTATATGGAATCGGACTCTCTGTAGCACTTGTAAGGGATTGGTGAGGGGGCGAAGCATTTCCATTTACCTTACCTTTTCTCGACTTTGCAAGTACACTCTGCCCTCATTCTCAAGAGCAGAAATAACGGGAGACTTATGTCCCTCATCCTCCAAAGTGTTGGTTGCCATCTTAGAAGAACCCATTGTGTGATCAACCTACAAATTGGAGAGAATCAAAACAGATGTTTAAGTGGAGGACCGCGTTTTTTTTTATTTTAATACAAAAAATGAATTGGACAATTATTCTTTAAAACATTTGTTATATTACTTTTTAGCATAAGAGGACTTTTCTTGATATTTTTGGCAATTAAAAGTGAAACATTTGAGTTGAATTCTACCAGGTAGCTAACTCTGTTCATCTGAACGCTCTTCACAGTCAAGGATTTCTTTGTTCACAGTATATGTCTCGGTTACTAATGGAAAACTTCCCAAATTTAATCAGAAAATTTTATTTTTACTTTAATATTGAGACTCACCATCTTGAAACTACACCAGTCCACAGCAAAACCTTTGTGCCTGAAAAATCTCTCATAGGAAGTTTTCTTGAAATAAGGGGGACAGGGCTGATGGTCCCACAGTGGCTCAACTTCTTTCTCCAACTCAAACAAGGCTTTGGAAAAGTTGGTCGAACTGCCATAACTCACATATACTCTAGGAGAAGAAAGAAGTACAAAAATTTTATATTAAACATGAAGAACAAAAGATATTCACTCCATAAGCCTGGCAATAAAAAATACAAAGAAAAAATAAACTTTTGTTATTGAATTTTTGAACAATTGAAGATATTCACAACTTAGGGCCTGGAACCAAAAGAAAAAAATAATTAAAGAGATAAGTGCTTAGGAAGTGATTGTTTTAGGCGGTGTTACGCACTCCCAACTTCAACCATTGTAATGCTAACAAAGTTGGCATGCAATTAACTTTTACAGCATTTCCGTATACAAAGTTTTATGATAGTTAACGTGGAAGGTATTCGACTAACATTTGCTGTAAGTAACCAAGGTAACGCCTTTTATTTTTACTTAATACAATTTATGTTACTACTACTTCTACCACCATCACCACTAATACTACTGCTACTCCTATTACAACTACTACTACTATTAATACTAGCACATAATCTGTCAGTGGTATAGTTGCTTCTGTATAATCTATGTTACATAATGACCTCACCCTTCTTTCTGGTCAGGTCGAGCTGGCATTCGATCTCCTTTGTGAATTGCAGAAGTGAGTGATGTGACAAAAATTTGATCTGTTGATACGTTCCACAAATTGGCCATCACTTCCCGCAGACGTTCCCATCGAGCTCCTACAAGAAGCTCATCTACATTCATATTGGTAACTTTGAAGCGGACTTCGAAGGGCTTCCCTATAACGAGAGAAAATTAAATACACCAAAATGTTTGCTTTCTCTTTGAGAGAGAGAGAGAGAGAGAGAGAGAGAGAGAGAGAGAGAGAGAGAGAGAGAGAGAGAGAGAGAGAGAGAGAGAGAGAGAGAGAGAGAGAGAGAGAGAGAGAGAGAGAGAATATTGATATACTTTTTCAGCATATATATATATATATATATATATATATATATATATATATATATATATATATATATATATATATATATATATATATATATACATATATATACATATATATATATATATATATATATATATATATATATATATATATATATATATATATATATATATATATATATATATATATATATATATATATATGACTTCAGTTCAGACATTTAATTTTCTTTAATTTTCAAAGAGAGAATTGTTTTCATCACAATTATAAATTACTTCAATTCAAATATTTTAGCATGATTATAGATTACTTCGGTTCAGAAATTTCGATGTTTTTGAAGAGAGAGAGACAGAGATTCTGTTTAAAGACTTAACAAGTATGACTTCATTGTTTTCATATAACCCATTCACCAAGTAAAACATGCTCTTGCATTAGGTTTTTCTGATTTTGAGAGTCCTCATTTTCAGTGTATTACTAAAGGCCTTTGCACGTATAGATGCATCAGATGGTAGAAGAAAGAGGAAGAGGAGAAAAAGGAAAATGTAATGTAAGGAAAAAGGGGAAAATAAAATGGTTTCAAGAGTATGTTAACAGAGCTAAAGATACATAAAGAAAAGGAAGAAGAAGTATACAAAGAAGGAAACCAAGAATAAATTGGAAATAAAAGAGAAAGGAGAGTAAGGACATGAAGTTAAGTGATAGATGAGACTGAATAGGAAGAAGTTTTGAGAGTAGGAAACAGATGAAGATAAAAATAATTTTATTTTATTAATACACTTATTGAAGCATTTTACGTACGTGGTTGCTGAAGAACGTCAACACTAAAGACACGATGGGCTGTCTCGTAGGATTCTTTGTCTCTAGCCACAACTTCCAACTGTAATAACACATTAAACGATGAGAACATTTTCATTAAAGCATTACACCATAATGATAACTTTATATTCATTACTCTATTAAATAATTGAATTTATATATTGTTTCTAATTAGATAATTGAAAAAGAAAAGTACACAGTATATCTATCTATCTATCTATCTATCTACCTATCTATCTGTCTATCTATCTATCTATCTCTCTCTCTCTCTCTCTCTCTCTCTCTCTCTCTCTATATATATATATATATATATATTATATATATATATATATATATATATATATATATATATATATATATATATATATATATATATATATATATATATATATTCTTTATATACAACTTTTCCCATTTTCACATAGGTTTGCAATTTACTAACCTCATAAAGACTAGTATTGGACTTTGTTTAAAGTTTTAAAGTCTTATAACATTCCTGACACCAACAATCTCCATTGATCCGGGCTTAAGACTGTCACAGAGTTGAGCTGACTTTTTCATATGCTTCACTATAGAACTGCCAAATACTCTACACCAGTCAATTTAAAGTTTCATTTACTTTTGCTGTTATTTCTGGAAGCTCGTGTAAGTACCTAATTGCAATTACATAATTGTGCTGGCGGGAAAGAGCCCAATGCTCGTAACTCTCCGTTTCCTAGTTGGTTTCATATTTATACTCAGTTGTACTAATCATATTTGTCCTAATACTATGAACTGAGTTAACATTAAGTACCTATTCGCTTATCAAATTCCAATCATCAACTATTCCTACACTAAAAAAAAAATGTACTCCCTTGCATCCGGCAAAGAATTTACTTACGAAGTTCCAAACTATGACCTCCAATTCTAGAGCCAGCCTTATCAAAATGTCCATCCCTATCCACCCTATCAAACCCATGATGGAATTTAAAACCCGTCACCCCCCTCATTCTTCTAGTTTCGAGTGATGGTAAGTCTAATTTCCTCATCCTCTCCTTATAACTGAGTTTGCGTATTTGTGGCACCAGTTTCGTGGCATGTCTTTGAACGTTTTCCAGCTTATGTAAATGCTTTTTCAAGTGCGGATTCCAAAAGGGTGTTGCATATACAAGCTTTGGCCTCACATAAGTTACATAAAAATTTCTGAACATTTCCTTATCCATGTGCCTGAAGGCTACCTTTACATTTACTAAGAAAGCATATGCAGTCCTTACTATGCCAATAAAATGCATTTCCAGAGACAAATTTGCCAATATGTTTACTGCTAGATCTCTCTCATTCTCTTTCTCTTGACGTTCTGCACCTGCTATTGAGTATCCAAGCTTAGGCCTTCTAGCACTTGAACCCATTCTCATGACCTTATATTTGTGTAATTACCTAATT
>JAXCGZ010004514.1:7500-37500 GCA_037179515.1 Halocaridina rubra
AGATTTAGCACTTGCAAATTCTTATTATTCTCAATCAGCAAATATTTTACGAATAATAAAACGTGGGATCAAAGACGCCGATCGAAAGTTTCACATCTCGTAAAAGGATTAATTCTGAGCTACAGCAGAGGGACTGCTCTCTGACTCTCAGGAGTGGACTGTGACCCTCCCTGCTCAAAATCAGGATAAACATGTATGGATTTTTTATAATTATTATTTTATTCATAAGACATTGCGTGATGCGCAACATGAAATAATATGCATCTTTATTGCATGAAATACTTGTAAAATATTGTGATGATATATGTAATTATGCAGAGGCCCACATTAAAATAAACTCAAATTATGTATATGTATTTAATAATATATATAGAATGTTTTATTTCCCATTATTCTACTTCTCCTTATAATTTTTCATTGTATATTAGAAAGTACATTTATCTAAATATGTATTTACTGCTCCTTTTCTATTAGATGTTAACGTAGTAAATATTCCTGAATTTTGTCTTGGATGTTTCCCCATTTGATGTTAATGCAGACGACGGTATTATTGTTGTTCTTTTACAATTTCTTATCTAAAAACAAAATGCATCAATATTAAACCATTGCCGGCGATATTTTACAATTTAAGAATATATATAAAAAGTTATTGTTCTTACCTTGTGATTTATATTTAGAAACTACACAGCCATTTCCAATTGTGAAAGCAGACGACAAGAAGGCATTATGACACCCATCAAAAGGTTGATTCGTAAGAAAGAATAATGTATCTTGTTTTATGAGGAAATTAATTTCAGAATACCGTATATGAATTTGTAGCGTTATTAGGCTTTCATGGTTGTTAAGGTGTCCAGTTCTTTATTTTAGCAATATAATGCAAATGATTATGGATATATCCAATGAAAAATGGATATAGTTTCATAATATATATATCATCATGAGAATTTTATGTCTGCAAAAGTGTGCTGTGATTTATTTTCATGTCATAAATCATTAGAAACGGAGAAAATTATATATAATGATTCACCATTTAATGTTCTAAATCAGAAATTGTAGATTATCTTCTTATACAGAGGCCTAAGATAAGTACAAGTACAATCTCCTGAGGATTAAGCAGATAATATATTCTATATACATAAAATATGCAGAAAAAGTCCAGAAAAAACATCTAATACTTCGATATAAACTGAGAAAATTATATGTATTATACAAAGATTGAAAATTGATAACACCTGTTTTTGAGGGAATGGACGAAATTTTCCTCTCTTAAGATCTAAGATGATACAGTACATCCTTTTATTTTTTTAATTAAGGTATGAACAATTGCATGCAGCTCATATATACTGAAGAAAAGTAGCGAATATACAGAAAACGTTTGATAATTTAAGGTAATAATATGACATACATTACGAGAACCTCATGCGCACGTCATTCCAGTGTCTGGTTTTTCGTTGTGCATTTGTCAACAAACTTGTGTCATCATTCCCTAACCTTGTGATTTGTTGAAGATCTTCTTGAGACAAAATGACTCCGTGGTTAAAACCCTTCGTGTTTTTGGCCCTTTGTGTGTATATTTGCGTCTGTGGAGAAGCTGACGAAGAAGCTCCGGTGAACATAGGAGCCGAAAAATATAAGATTGAAGGAAGAGTTATACGTCCTGATGCGTCTTTAGTCAGTCCTCCAGAATGGTTTGCCAATACCAAGGTCCTCACGAATAATGGTCAGCTGGGATTTCTAAGGTAAGTCACTTTTATGGTTCATTCAGAATTCGTTTCGAGGAGCAATAAAAAAATTTTACCTTACCCCTAATTAAGAAAAAAAATCTCACGAAATGTACTATTACTGTTTTTAGTTGTATTTTGGATATTTTTCCAGTAATTGCTTTTAAGTTTTGGAATTTTTTTCAATGTTTTGTCTACTTTCTACCTCTCAGTGAGGTATGAAAGTAGCGAGTCACTTTTTTTTTTTAAACCAATAGCTTTTGCAATTACATTTCAAATGCATCAACGAGTGAACTGCAACTTTAAAATATTGAAAAATATATAAAGTAACTAAAAAAAATAAATAGATAAATGTTTACTCTTATAACCTCAAAGAAATTTATTATGTTAGGTTTGGATAGGTTAGTTAGATTAGTTCATCCGCAGTAAAGAAACAAGTTGATAATTGATACTATTGGTAAGAATTTACTTCCACGCCCTCATCAAGAGAAATATCTCTAGAATTTTACTGAAATACTAGGCCAGTTACGCTAGTTCACCCGAACTCAAGAAACAAGAGAGAAGTGGAAAATATTGTTATATATATTCTTCCTCTTTAGGAAAATATTGTTATATATATTCTTCCTCTTTAGGAAAAAATCTTTTGGTGTATAAAAAAAAATGTACTTAGATTTGGTTAGTTTAGTTAGATTAGTTCATTCTCAGTAAAGAAATAAGTTGATAATTGATACTATCGGTGTTTACTTTCTCGCCCTTAGCGAGAGAAATATCTCTAGAATTTTAGTAATATAGTAGGCCAGTTACAATAGTTCACCCGAACTTAAGAAACAAGATAAGAATTGAAATTATTGTTATATGTTTACTTTCCCCTTCGGAAAAAAGTCTCTTGGTGTATTAAAAATTGGGACAGGTTTGGTTTGGTTCCTTAGATTAGTTCACTAACGTTTCAGAAATGAGTTAATAATTGAAATTATTGGTAAATGTGTACTTTCACTCGCTCAATTAGGAAAAAATCTTATAAGATTTTTCCAGGACATTTGCTCAAGTTAGTTAGGTTAGTTCACTCCCAATTAAGAAACGAGAAGATATTTGAAGTTTTTATTCATTATATATTTTCCATATTGTTTAACGTCATTTCACGCAATGAGTATGTGAAAACAAACATTTACCGTTCATTTTCGTACCCCCAGCTAGGAAAAATCCACATTGAAATTTTAAATGAGTTTAGGTTTTGATTTTAATTATTGTTTTTTAGTTGTTTTAGATATATATTCATTGTTTTGCCTTTTCATTTCACTCACTGGGTGTTGGAAAATGAATATACTAATCTAATCTAACCTAACCTAGTCATTGCAGGTGTGTACTATTGTATATTGAGTGTCAACTAGAAAATTTGGACTATTTCCTCTTTTCTTCACCAGAGGTTATAATTACTTCTTCTTCCACTACAGCTTTTCCCTCTTATGCAGGGTCGCTATTTCTGGGAAGCCATTTCCAATATTTTCGACGTCATCCACTGTATTATCATTTTGTCCCATATCAGCTGTTACGTACGCCATCCAGCTTCTCTTTGGTCTCCCCTCCTCCTCCTACCTGGCACCTCCATCTCCAACACTCTCCTCCCAACATACTCTTGATCCCTCCTCATGACATGTCCGAACCAGTGATGCTTCTTTTCTTGGATTTTCTTAGACACTTCTATAGCTTTAGTTGTTCCTATTACCAAATAATTCCTAATCCTATCATTTCATTTGAATCCAACCATCCTTCTAAGCTTCCTCATTTCTGCCACATCCATTTTAGTTCCATAAGATATCTTAATGGGCCAGGTCTCTGCTCCATATGTCATTGCAGGTCTCACTACTTTATTCACTTTTCCCTTCAGTTTCATATTTATCCTCCGGTCACACAACACTCCAGATACCCTTTTCCAGTTGTTCCATCATGCTTGGACTCTGGTGTTTAGCTCCTCTTGGAGTTCTGCATTTTCTTCTATACTATTTCCTCCTGTAGATGTATGTCACCCAACTGATTGGTGGGGGGACAGCACATATACTCTGTTTTTGCTCTACTGATTTTCAGACCTCTACTTTCCAATGCCTCTCTCCATCTATCCAACTTCTCTCTCTCTTTTTCTTCCGTATACACACACACAGTGTTCGTATCTCCGGATGTTTGTATGTTGGATGTTTGTAAGTAGAGGAGCATCTGTATATAAATGACCACAAATGAAATTATTTATAAAATAATATATATATATATATATATATATATATATATATATATATATATATATATATATATATATATATATATATATATATATATATATATATATATTATAGAGAAAGAGAGAGAGAGAGAAGTTGACTATTAAAACTGGTTTAACTTGGTTACATAAATACAGAAAAGTTATATTTCTCTCTCTCTCTCTCTCTCTCTCTCTCTCTCTCTCTCTCTCTCTCTCTCTCTCTCTCTCTCTCTCTCTCTCTCTCTCTCTCTCTCTCTCTCTCTCTCTCTCTCTCTCTCTCTCTCTCTCTCTCTCTCTCTCTCTCATGGATTAAGTCAGCTTAATAATATTATTATTATTACTACTACTACTATTATTATTATAGCAATAAAATTGTAATGTATAGTAATAGCATAAGTAATAAATATAGCTCAGCAATGTGCTGTATTAGATACATACACAGTTATCATATGTATGCATATGTGTATTGCAGTATTATTATTATTATTATTATTATTATTATTATTATTATTATTATTATTATTATTATTATTATTCAAAAAATACTTAGTAGACTATGTTTGCTACACTTAGGCCATTCATATTAAAACAACGGTTGTTGCCTGAATTTTTCTCTCTCTCTCTCTCTCTCTCTCTCTCTCTCTCTCTCTCTCTCTCTCTCTCTCTCTCCTCTCTCTCTCTCTTTATTATACGTATTATTTTTGTTATTATTATTATTATTATTATTATTATTATTATTATTATTGTCGTTGTTGTTAGACGGTAGCACAAATAACTTTTCATTCTCTCTCTCTCTCTCTCTCTCTCTCTCTCTCTCTCTCTCTCCTCTCTCTCTCTCTCTCTCTCTCTCTCTCTCTCTCTTCCGTACACACAGACACACACACATTGTTCATATCTCCGGATGTTTGTAAGTAGAGGAGCATCTGTATATAAATGACCACAAATGAAATAATTTATAAAATAATTTACATATCAAAGCTCTCAGTGAACGTACGTTGTGTTGTTGTCATATGTGTTTCTGTTCAGTACAGTATTTGGTCATACTCATGTAAAGGAGATTAAATGCTTAAAAAATCTCAATACTGAATTTTTTTCAATAGCAACGCATGTTAATAAACAGATAATCAGTAATAACTTCTGCTGCTATTGTTTAGGCACTAAGAGAAGCACTGCAGCAGTTGATTTTGTTTTTTGAATATATGAAAATGACATAAACTGTTTTTTCTACTGACATTTCTACTACTTTTTTAACCATATGAAAATTTTTTATATTTACTGATTAGACGCAAAAAGAACATTAAGGTTATTTCTAAATGACAAATATAAAAAATAGAAGTTGCTTTCAACACAATATGCTCCTCCCCAAACTGCCTTATGGAGGGATATCGTAGCTCAACGTAAAACATTTTACTCACTGTGAACATTTATAAACAACACCACAAATAGTACTAAAAAGGAATGAGAACAGGTAGCAGCCTTTTCTTTTTCTATGCCTTCAGCTTTAACTCATTTCTGTACTGCTGTTTCTTGCTAGCCTCTTCCTTCTTTTCCTGTCTCTCATATCTTGTTCCCTTTGTTGCTTACCAAGCATAGGGTAGTACTGTACTTTAACAGATTCCCATCACATGAAGCAGAAGCTTGTATGTCTATTTGAAAACAGTCTTGGTCAAAGAATTTTATGGTCATTACTTCTTACTTCAATGTCGTTTGGACATAAAATATCTTTTTATATTTTGTGAGCTCTTTTTACTTATAATGATGATGAGTAATACTGTTTTCTTGTGGCTTTCACATTGACACCTAGAACTCTAGCAAGGTATTTAAAAAGAAAAAATTACATATTCTTTTGAAATAACTTTAGAATGATAATGTATATGAATTGATGTTTGCAATGTGGCAGTCATGAGCTTAATTAGGTTGATCATTCAAGAATGTTCATAAGAATGAGAATTCCTTTTGTTATGGACAAATACGCATAATGTCTTAGAAACTTGAATATTGCTGCATTTCAGAACCAATATGACATTTACTTAATTTTTCCGAAATATCTTGTAGCTTCCATAAAAATATTTATGGCCTTCATTCTTGCAATTTATTATAGTAGTGCATTTAATTAAAATGTTCAATTACAGAGAGGATGGCTCCTTTGTCATTAACAATGTACCCTCTGGCTCGTATGTTGTCCATGTGATGAATCCAACTTTCATGTATGACCCTTTGAGGGTAGACATTAATCAAAAAGGCAAGATTCGTGCAAGGGCTGTCAACCACATCCAGCCATCAAATGTTGTACAGGTAAGATATGTTTATTCCTGATGGAACTAGTCATAGAGCATAATGATTAATTATTATACTTTGCAGAATTAATATTGAACGTTCAAAAATACAATAAATAGTAATGAATATCCTTCTCTTCTCCGCAAGATGCCTCACCCACTCCGAATGAAAGCAGTGACTACATATCGCTACTTCATACAAAGAGAACAGTGGCGGATCACCGATTTGCTGATGAACCCTATGGTCCTCATGACTGTTCTTCCATTAGCCCTCATGATGATCCTTCCTCGACTCAATGATCCCGAGACCCGTAAGGAAATGGAGATGCAGATGCCAAAGATGGAAACTCCAGAATTCTCTGAAATCATGACCTCACTCTTTGGAGGAAGTAGTACAAGTCAGAGCCAAGGATGTGGACAACAAAAAATAAGGTCTAGACAGAATAAGAGGAAAGATAAATAAGGTGTTTCTTTAATTAGTTTTACATTTATCTGTAACAGTAGAAGTGCTGTATCACGTATCTTGTGAGAATGTGAGTGTATAAACGACGTATGACTTGTTCCTTTTGTTGTCTTTGTAGGTGCAGAATATATTGCCAATACATATTGTATACTGTGATATTTGGGATATACTCCTGGTAAATTGTTTATAGGAAGTTTATTAAGCATTTAAATTTTCGGTTAAGAAATGAGTTATATTATGTAGTACATCGTTTTACACCAGTCTCTGCTTACATTACGACAGATCCTAATCCTTTTCTGTCTCAACACTGCTCTGCAGTTATATCTTTTTGAATTTTGAGTGACTGTTTTTAAAGCTCCCAATATTAAGGTCAAGTGTTGATGTCTTTGGCTCTTTGTAACGTGCTATGAAATACTTTTAGGTGCGAATTATCCAAAAATATGATGATTTAACACCTAATATTTAAGTTTCATAGCGCATTATTTAGACCTCTTTATATTGGATTATTTTGGGAAAATATTGTATCCTTTTCTGGAATTATGAGCATTTTGATCATGGAGAGATGTATAAGACGAACTTGGTTTGCAACTTCAGTGCAACAACGTATAAAGCCCTTTGCCAAATTTTAAGAGTGCCCCTATACTTGGACATTAAAATCTAACCCAGGAAATTGAGTTTACATTTGTGGTTATTCATTTTATACATTATGATTTACATTTTAATGCTGCGACACCTATCTGGTATGTTAAATGTGATGATTTTGATACAAGCTGCTCTAAGGAAAGTAACAAAGATCCGAAGGATAGTTATAGAATACAAGACTGGATATTATTCTGTATATTTATTCACTGATTATATTTGTTACACCAGTTTTCTTCATTTCGTAGCTCCTTTGAGAGACAAATATTTTCGGGGTATGAAGTCAGCTTAAAAAAAAAATTAAAAAAAATATATATATATATATATATATATATATATATATATATATATATATATATATATATATATATATATATATATATATATATATATATATATATATATATATATATATATATATATATATATATATATATATATATATATATTTTTTTTTTTTTTTTTTTTTTTTTTAAGGTGCCCTCGTTTCAGATGGAAGACATAACTTTGTTTTGAATTTCACTTTTTTATCGCAAGAGAAAATTAGTTACAATAATCATCTCCATGTAATTCCTCGTAATAAATATGGGAAACATAACAAAAAGAATAATGATTCAAGCAAATTGGTGTTAATGCAGTATTGCATTCTGTAACAAGAACCTTGATGCATAATTTAAGAAAACAAGAAGAACTAATTTCTACATATGCTCAGTCACTTAGTAGGAAGCAAGTATATATATATATATATATATATATATATATATATATATATATATATATATATATATATATATATATATATATATATATATATATATATATATATATATATATATATATATATATATATATATATATTACATCTGATAACAATATGTTTATTTAAATACAAAATCTCAGCCTTTACTGTTCGCATAACATAAAATGTACCTCATGGAAGGCCCACAGCTAAGTTTGTTACACACTTGGCTGCTATTCTAGTCGACCCGTCTTTTCTTCCCTCTGACCTTAATGACAGAGTGAAGAACTCTTATATTACATATATGGGATAATGTGGCATATCCTATTTTGACTCTTGTCAACTCAGCAATGTTGTGGAGTACACCTATGGAATCTGCAGGTCTCTGGCTGAAGCAACTGCCTTTTAGTTCATACACATGAATGTCTTGTATTTACTCTTAAAAATATGTTATTATAGAATACCCAAAACAAATGAAGGAAAAAGGAAGAGGTTCAAAATTATTAGTGTCAGATTCCATATGCTGCATATCTTTCTTACAACACATTGTAGGCTAAAGCAATGAAAGTGTTTATACTAACACTTTTGAGCTAAATAATCCTACCATCATAGAGTATTAGAAAAAATTGAGCATTACAAGAACACATTTAACATTAAATTTATGATGCAACAGCAATGAATATGATAATGTTTTTAAAGCTTGGGTCATCATTTCAGTACAAAGTATGGACATTACGCCTAAGTGGTTTTTTTAATCGACTTAAAACACGAGATATCTTTCATAGTTCATTTAGTCCTTGTGTGAGATCACTATCAAATGTTTTTGATAACTGCTTAAATCTCAAATGGAATTTTTCAGATAGCTCTCTCTTGCTTAAACATAACAAAAAGTGCTGCTGTCTAGTAGCAATACACTCATCATTTAAAATATTAACTTATGTATCTCAATATCAGGTCTTTAATTACAAATTGATTCAACAGAAATACAGGTCTCTTTCATTTTCTTCTTGGAGATACATTACTTAAATCCCCATAATGTGCAAATCTTACAGAATATTCCCCGACCCATTATACCCAAATAACTAAGTACTCTTTCTTATAATTAATAACAAACATGCAATAAGTATACCCAGGTTAAAATCTTCTTAGGAGCACAATGTAATTACTGGATTGCAAGAGACAAAAAAGGCTAAACTTGCAGTCCTGATTAACCACAATGGATATAACACTATAAGTGATTCCAGAATATAGGGGAGACAACTGTAGGAAGTTCTTCATGATAAGTGAATAAGTATACAATTTGACTGCCACCCCACTTAAAATGAGGGCTGAGGCCATTGTATGTATGTATATAAAATTTTTATATGATGATGGCTTGGTACATAAAGCTTTTTTTTTTTCAAATATTGCAAAGAAGGCAGCATCCAACACTATATGATATTATGGGTAAGGTATATTCAGAGTATTTCGCACCAATCTCTCGGCGATCTTATTGAACTGCTCTCTATCATCGCGCCACATCTTGGCAGCATCCACATTAGCACTGCTTTCATCATTTGGTTCTGAAATGCATGGGCTTCATATATCATTTGTTACATAGGAACTAAAAAAAAAAAAAATATAATGTATAGAAATATTAGCAGTGTGTGTATGTTTTAAAATAACAATATTCAACTTTTATCAAGATATCACTTTATGCTAGTGTAATAAAGGTCCAAGAACTAGTATTCAGAAAGAGTTTAGTACTTCATTATATATTGTGACTCTTGAAAAAATAATAAAACATCCATATATTTACAGTTTCTTTTGCAGAAGCACAAATATCGTGTTGTCACTCCTTCATTAATATATACTGCAGTCATGAAATATTCATTAACACTCAATTGTCATTCATAATACTCCTCCACACAAAACTAGGTGATAGGGCATAGAGCTAAGCATAGCAGGAGAATTACATTTCAATTGATATTATAATTGGCTTTCTAGATTGCATTCATTATGAGTAAGAGGCAACTTAACATAAATCTAAACTCATATTTTTATTTATGCATTTGCCTTATCATTCTCAATATAAAATAATACCTCGCCTCAATGTCTCTTTGAATTTCGTCTATCTCAAGTTAACACCAGTTGTTTTTTATAATAAAGGAGATATAATAATCGATCAATGTCAGTTTATGCATCTTTTCATCAATCTGCATCAAAATATTGCAAACCCATCAGAATAAAACAACCATCTTAGAGCAATAAAATACTACATAACAATAATGTAGAAATATATAAAATGTATAAAATAATTTTAAAAAGTAAAAATTCTACAAATATTGTGTATAGCATGTGCTGTACATTTGTATAGAGTATCTGGGTCACTTTTAAAGGGTATATAGAGGGTATTTTAGTTAAATTTTTATAACATAAGCATGAATTAAAATGGCTACATAATGTATGTTTATTTAAACAGGCAGTTTAACTACTGAACTATTGAAAGACATTATTGTGTTATTGACTTGATAAAGTTACTTATAGAGGTTTACAAGTAGTAGCGTCCGCGACTCTGAGGCGTCAGGTCGAGGGTTCGCGCCCTGTCACGGTCTCAGGTTAGCAAGGGCATGCACTCAGGGTAACGGTTACATCTGCCAAAACAAGTCCTTCGCAAGAAGGTAACCGTCCTAGCCCTTGGTAGAAAAGGGAGTCCGTGACGTATAAACCGGAACAAACAAAAATATAGAGGTTTACAAGTATAGGGGGTCTAGGTTATATCTAAATGGTATCTTCGATTTAAGTCATTTTCCAAATTCAATCGTAACTTTTGGAAGACTATAACAACATTGGCCGAGGTATTACTGTATATGACTTTAATGTAAGTGCTATAGCATTTATTGTAATAAGAAATCAGAGATTACTTACAAAACCAAAAGAAGCACGTAAAGCTGAGGTTTCTAAATTTTAAAGTATTTGATCTTATGCTTGTAAGCTTAATATAGGTAACATAGCATATAATCACCATACCTTGTACTTTTTGAATTATTACTGATGTTAAGGTGGCATTCCATAGTATAGGTATCTCCTGAATCAATAAGTTTCAAGAGCAGTGTTGCAACCAATGGTAAGATGAATATTTCACTAATGCATCATGCCACTGCATTGATCGCAAGTAATGAAACCCACCTTTCACATACCCATAATGATTATAGATGAAATGAATGATGGAAAAGTTCTCAAAAGACTAATGACTAATCATTCCTCACTGTATCCAATCCCCAAACCCATAACATATCCCCTTTGGGAAACCAGTTTAATAACCCACAATTATCCGTTTGGTACTTTGCTCTTCACTAAACAAAGCTACAATTTTTCTAATATTTCAAAGAGTTCAAAAATTCCATGTAATACATTACCAGCTAACATAGATACCACGGAGAGTAATATTTTTTCTACGCTCTGCACAGGGCTCCATCTTTCTGCACTAGATTCATATCCCATAGGATCATCGCCAGGAGCGTGGAGAATTGATATGCATACTCGTCCATCTGAATATACTGTTCATAACATGGAACCATTTTTAAAATTACAAATTTACCAAAACAACACTTGGAACTGTAATGTCAAGCCAGCCAAGAAAAATTATTTCATATTAAAAAACGTCAAAATATGCTGAAATAAATGTGCCTCTAGAATGACTGTTCAATATTATAACCCAACCAAGTTGTTTACTCACTTTTATATATATATTAATTCTTTAAATAATGAAACATTGGATAATAATTCTATAAATTTCAGTAAAAGAGACTCACTATTAGGATGAAACATTTCACATGTAAACTGCATTTTTGGTGGGGATAGTGGATAGTCAGGTGGGAATATCAGTTTTGCAGGGAAGACTCCACATTCAAAACAAGTTCCTTCAGGACCCCTAGAAGATAAATTACCCAGCGCTTTATTTTTCAAGTGTCAGATGACTATACTGTACATGAAAGTCAGATAAATAATTTAATAAAGTATACTTTAAAACAATTATAAGAAAAGTAAAGTAGTATTATCAGCTATTACAACATTACAATACTTTGCAGTAAGTAATGCTAAACTTTAGAACCTATATAGGTAGCTGCATAAGATATCAAACTACCAAAACTGCACAGTTCAAATAATAATAATAATAAACCTTTACTTCCATTATACAATGGGTATTGTTACAAATCTAGGAATACACTTAAGTAAAGGTCAAGGTAAAGGTTGCCGGGTTTCAGTTCCGATATCCATCTAAGATGCTCCTCAGAATGTCAGCTGGAGCAAACCTCAACCCCCCCACTGTGGTGCCCAGCCACAGCAGTGACCTCCCAGTGAACAGCTTAAACTCTCGATCTTAGACGGGAACCGATCTGCCGATCTCGTGAATGCGAAGCCAGTGCATTACCACTGTACTAGCCAGGGGAGATACTATAACCAAAAGGGTATATTATTAAGCATATTTTAATGAGTATAATTCGGTTGGCCAGCAATGGCTTTAGTTCAAAACAATAATGGAAAACTAAGTAGCACTTGCAAGCAACTTCCTACATGATGGGATGTTTGGTACTCACATTATAAGTGCTTCCCACTCAAAGAAGTTTTCTTCATTGGTTGGGCCAGCAATTATTCCTTCTGGAGGATTTAACGTCAACTCTGCAAATGCCAAAATATAACCATGATGAAATTACTTGTGCAAAAGTTAAAATATGTCTTTAAGACGTATAACAAAACGATGTTTTGGAAATTATTTAATTTTCTTCATAGCTTAACCAGTTTAACAATTGCTACATGCAGATAAGAAATAGACAAGAAGCTCTACTAAGTAAGAATCTGGACATTGGTAAGAGATGGTGGAAAAGGTATTTTTCTACAAAAGCATCAGTTTTATCTCCGGCTATATTATACTGTTTAAGTAGGTCTTGATATTGTAAGAAATTTTCTCCTATTCACACAAATTGTCGCAAATGAATGGGTTTGGAGATAATTTTTTTCTCAACTCTGGTCAACCTCCTCCTGTTACTGTCTTCCATTACAAATGCGTATTTGTACTAATACGAGTTGCTGACCTGTAGAGAACTGGCCAATCATGGTTCAGTAAGGACGAATTTAATCATGTGCATTAGGTCAATAAGGTATGTGCAGTCATGGAAAATTTCTCTTTGTTATATCATTTTCTCCATCATATATGGGGCCACAGAACTGTGATAGAGTGTTTGAACATGTCTTCAAAGTCGTCGATAAACTGGCAGTAATTTTGTTGTGAAGCTACTGACAAGAGTTTTTCTAACCAGGAGCTGACTGGCTGAGAAGGGATTGAGGTGGAAATAGAGCCTGCCCTGCATTTTGGTAAGGTACTGCTATTCGTTTTAAGGTAGCCCTTGGACGAAGGTGAAATTTATGATTTTCCTTTGATTTATGACGTGTTTTGAACAAATCTGACCTTCAAAATCGTTGTAAATTACTCACTTTCAGGTTAACTTATATCAGGAATAATTTTTGACGGTCTTGAAAGTTCTCTTTGTTCAAAACAGATTAAAAGCCAGAGTAAAAAAAAAAAAATCCACTTTCAAAGGAAGACGTATGTCATCAAAAAAATGAAAGGGGAAATTTTAAAAATCTTAAAAAAGAATAGGGGACTAGAGGAGACCCAAGAGAGTGCTAGAGGTAGCAAACGCTGGACGAGAGTTTGGAATGAGGTTCAGAGGCAGAGTTTGTGTATTAAGATAATGATATGCCAAAGTCGCTAACTGAAGATTCAAATTCTTCAGTTAAATGTGGACACCAGGTAGAGATGAATGTGACATTTTTAAAATCTTGTGAACCTCAAAAGTAATGATGAAACATTGTAATGGTAAACTTGAAGAGGCATGGAAATGGGAGATACTTATATTAGGATCAGTAATAAACAACTTAAGTGTATAAAGTTTATGGGAACATACTGATTGAATTGAAAAACTCTCTTTAATTATCGAACTTTTAGGATCATGTTGAAAATCCTCCTTTGAGACTAATTTGGCAATTGTTTAAGTTCACATTCCCAGCAAGTGAAATGAAAACCCAAATTCATGCAAAAATATCTACTCCTTCCTCAGCTTTATTAGCCTGTCTTTATATGCAGTCGCTGCTTTAGATAAGCAGCCTAAACCTGCCCCTGTAGCTTGTCATGTTGGTATCCAGGCCCTTCTCTCTCATATCTGCTGCTACGCAATCTTTCCACCTTGTGTCAGGTCATCCTCTTCCCTGTACTTCCATATCCAGTGCTCTTTTCTCATTACTTTTTTCACCACTCATAATGTGGCCATGTAATCTAAGTTTTGCCTCTTGCCTTATCTTCGAAACCTCCACTTCTTTCACTGGTCCTTTAATCCGGACGTTGCTAATCCTATCCAACCTTGTCATGGCACACATTTATTGCAACACTCTCATTTCAGCAACTTCCAACATTCTCTCGTTGGCTTTCTTCAGCTATAGGAGGTGCAAGTCAGCACAATTTTATACTGGTCCCAAGCCTGGGTAAATGGAGGGGGTTGGCGTCATAAACAGGCATTCGGCCGTAAAACAAGCCAAAACCGTGATGATCCGTACATATATGGAATAGTAAACCATTGAAAAATAGGGTAGCTTACAGCTAAGCGGTCCATGCCACTCAACGACCTCACCCCTCCTCTGCAAGTAGTTCGACCCTTACCGGTATGATGGGGCTACATGGGGGCGAAGCCCCTCCCTGGCGTAGAGGTCGTGAAGTTTTTCCTAGCTAGGAGGGTGAAAAAATGTTCCGTATGCCTAATGTCGCCACTTTTGTTGTGTATCCTAACCGCCGGTGTCTCTAGTAAGAGCCCATCACCATCTATTGGTAGGTCCTGAACATTGGGATGGCCCGCTAATACTGTAAATGTTCCGAACAATATCTACACGTATGGGTATACCACCAGACTAGTACACGGGGAAAAAAAATGAAATGTCGACTCTTTTAATATACGGGACGATGTTTGAGTTTGAGTAAGCTTGACAGAGACTTGCCAGACAAAAGAACTTCAAAACAGCATCCATTTCGATTTTTACTTACGTTTATATTCAGTCATTAACCGTTTCAAAGCTCTCCCAGCCATTTTTTTTTTTATACCCTAAATTGATTAGTCACCCAAATACTCTTCATGAGCAAATGTCACAAATGAAAAGTAAACAAAAACTTCGTGTTGAAATACAGAATGCTTAACATGCGACTTGTGTAGGATAGACGTATCAAATGCAGAAAATGTCTTCATAAGCAACGGTACCACGTAATTTTTTGAAGAGCTTGATAAGCTTATAGAGAAATGTGTAATACAGACAGTCGTAGAGAGTATTACACTAAAAATTTACCTATTTCTGGTTAGATGTGAAGCTCGTTCATATATATGATCTCACTAATCGCCCATTTAGACCTAAATGAATCCCTCAGAATGTGTATATAGATAATGATAAAGAAAATTATGCTGCAGATTTACCTTTTGAATTTGGAGAAAGTTCGTTTATATATTCCTCGAAATCGTAAATTTTAGGACAACGCGATTCTGGGAATATTGAGAGGATTAAGCCACCTATAATAGTGCTGGTTAAAAAAATTTCAATTTCTTTTTCACTAACTGCACATCACGTATGATCCTTAGAAAATAATAAAGATGAATATCTTTGCTATTAATAATCTCATTAAGTTTTGATGAATGCAAATTTTGGTGAATTCAGTGTAGTTTTGTCGCCCTCCCGATTCCCTGTTTGTAATATTAGAATTGTCTGGCAACATTTCCTTTGCGCGCAAGTTGCCTTGGTAGACTATTAAAATCATTAATACAGGAACCTATTTTAGATAGCATGTGCAATATTCGATTATTTTTCTTCCTGTAGTGTGACTGTTAGATTATTTATAGAATTTACTGCATTCTGTAAATAGCTATTTAGTTTGAGACATACAAGTGTTTTCAATTAATCTCAGACAGTGCGGCTAACAAGAGATGAATCATTTCATTAATTCAACTTTTCCTATGGTTTCAAATTCCTCTCTCTCTCTCTCTCTCTCTCTCTCTCTCTCTCTCTCTCTCTCTCTCTCTCTCTCTCTCCTCTCTCTCTCTCAAGATTCTTACATTTATCCGCGATATTGTGATTTTTTTAGGAAATATTAGAATTCGGTCCTTTAAACTTGCTATTGTTAGTTACGGCATTGAGCCAATTCCTTTTTGTCCTAAGTTATTTTATTAGTTGCTATCTAAGTTTTCCTTGTATGACAATATGATTTTATATATAAAAACTGAATAATCTTTCACTCTTTTCAGATTAGCTGAGATATCCTAAATGCCAGAACATAGCGAGAAGCATTGAATGAAAATTAAGATAGCGAGTAACTAACAAAAATTTAATTGTTTTGATCGTCATGGATGGATATGTACTTTATTTGGTTGTTTACATGACAAATATCGCTTTAATAAGACAGAAATGTGGGCTTCAACACTAAATGATCATCAAAAAATCATTTTAATTTTTCTTCTTCTTCTTCTTCTTCTTCTTCTTCTTCTTCTTCTTGCAGACACAATTCCGGGTCTCGTGTTTTCCCAGTGACACTAGACAGATCTTCTTGAGTGCCCCCTAAAGAGCTCGCAATAGACAGCTGGTATTGACTACGTATTTAGAAGCTAAACTGTATTTCTTTATTCGTCATCTTATCTATGCCTCACACATACGCACACACAGCATTCAGGCACATGGACAAGGATATGTTCAGAAATATTTATGTAACCAATGTGAAGCCAAAGCTTGTATATGCAGCCCCCGTCTGGAATCAGCACTTGAAAAAGCACGTAGTTAAGCTGGAAAAAGTTCAAAGACATGCCACGAAACTGGTGGCAGAAATATACAATCTCAGTTATAATGAGAGTCTGAGGGAATTAGATTTACCATCACTCGAAGCTAGAAGAATAAGGGAGGATATGGTTGCGGTTTTTAAATTCCTTCATGGGTATGACAGAGTGAAAAGGGATCAATAGTTTGAAGCTTCGTAAGAAAACTTCTTTGCAGGATGTAAGGAAGTACTTTTTTAGTGTGAGAGTGGCTGATAATTGGAATTCGCTAACTCAATCCATAGTTTTAAGGACATGCATGATAAGTATCACTAAGTTCAAAATGGACAGACCAGGAGGCGGAAAGTTACGAGCTTGGAACTCTTTTCCGTAAGCACAACTAGGTAATTACAATTAGGCGGTTTTGCACACACACACACACACACGCACACGATTAGACTTACCATCACTCGAAGCTAGAAGATTGAGGGGGGGATATGGTGACAGTCTTTAAATTCCTTCATGGTTATGATAGAGTGGATAGGGATCGATATTTTGATATGGCAGGCTCTAGAACTAGAGGTCATAGTTTGAAACTTCGTAAGAAAACTTCTTTACAGGCTGTAAGGAAATACTTTTTCAGTGTAAGAGTGGTTGATAATTGGAATTCGCTAAGCGAGGAGGTAGTTAATGTTATCTCAATCAATAGTTTTAAGGACAAGTATGATAAGTATCACTAAGTACAAAATGGAACCGATGAGGAGACGGGAAGATACGAGCTTCGGGCTCTTTTCCGTAAACACAATTAGGTAATCACAATTAGGTGATCACACACACACCAAGAAACCAAACTAGGCTATAAGTTCATGGGGAAAGTCATATAGGTACTATTGAAGTCATAAACTCAGTTGTTAACATTGCATGGGCGTGAAAATGTAGCATTTTAATTGTGGTAGATTTTATTTATAGAGAGATAGATTGGATAAATCTTGCCCCACACATTGGGGAGGACTCATTCGGGGCAAGATTCCTAGATTGTGTGCAAGGGAATTTCCGACACCAACATGTAATGGAAGCAACGAGGGCCAAGGGTGCGGTTGAGCCATCGGTGCTTGATCTAGTATTCACAGATATGTTAGATATTGAAAAAAATGGGTATGAACCACCATTTGGAAAGAGTGACCACTCTCTGTTGTTGATGGAATATGTCATCGAAGATATTCTGCCTGAAAGTAGAGGCACTGAGGACACGAGGAGGAACTATCAGAAAGGTGATTACATCAAAATGAATGAGCTTTTTGCAGTTATTGACTGGAGGACTTTATTTAACAACAAATCTGTACAAGAAATCTACATCATCTTTTGTGAGGAACATGGGAAGATAGTAGATTTTTTTTCTCTTTATTGTGACACCAGGACAGGCCCCCAAAAATAATAAAATTGCCCTCATCGAGCCAGTGCACGAAGAAAACTTGAAGTAAAAAGGAACAGAGATGGGGAGTGTTGCGACTTATCAGATGTGGAGGGATATTAAGACATGTGTAACAAATATTCAAGAATATTCGGTGTTGATGTAGGCATAGAAAAAGAACCGTAACGGAAGAAAGACTTGACATCGAACTGTCCTGGACAATCTTATTTAAGTCCAAAAGCTCCTTCAGCTGTAGTTGCATACCTTCCATCAAAATAGAAGTTATACATGCCAGAAATAAATGGTTCAATAATGATAGTAAGAGAGCTAAGGAGTGGAGATACAAATGATAGCAAAGGCAGAGGAGGATAGAAAGCATAAATGTCTGGCAAACTTATAGAAGAGCAAGATATTATCACCTAAGTAAAAAAAAAAAATAGAGACAGAGACTATGAAAGGGCTATCACCAGGAAGGATAAAGAAGATCCCAAACTTTTCTACAACTTTAACAGAGGAAAACTGAAGGTCAAAGAACAGGCTTTAAAGCTAAAGAGAGCAGATGAAAGCATCACTGAGACGGATGAAGAGATCTGCAAAGTATTGAACAAGCAGTTTCAGTCACTATTTACAGCAGAAAACACCCCCATCCCCTTGGATTGCAGAGATAGGAGCTTATGGGGCTGTATTAGAGAGTCAGTTCTAAACTATAGACCTGTTTTCTTGACCAGCATATAGTGCAAAGTTATGGAAAAACTACTACGAAAACACATCTCACTTCACTTGGAATCCTTCAACATTTTCTCAGTGAGACAACGTACCTTCAGAGAAGGTAGATCAATGGTAACAGAATTTTTAGAATTTTATGATGAGGTAAGTTGAATCATACAGGAAAGATAGGGCTGGACAGATTGCATATTCCTCGACTTCCAGAAGGCATTTGACACAGTCCCACACCAGAACCTTATTAAGAAACTGCAAGCAATGGCGATAATTGGTGGAAATGTCTTGGAATGAATAAAACTTTACTTAGAAGGAAGGGAACACGGGGTTAAAGTAAAACACTCAGTGTATGAATTGAGAAGGGTTAGTAGTGGAGTTCCACAGGGTTCAGTTTTAGGGCCACTTTTGTTCTTTGTATATGTAAATGACCTATCAGAGTCTGTAAATTCATTTGTAAATAAGTTTGAAGATGATGCAAAGAGTGTGAAGAAAGTAAGAAACGAAAGCAATGGTAGAAAATTTGAGGAAGATCTAAATAGTATTCATGAGTGGTCAGAAAAGTGGTTAATGAAATTCAATACCTCTGAATATAAGGTAATGAGAATGGGTACAAGTGCAAGAAAACCCAAGCTTAACTACTCAATGGCATGAGCAGACCTTTAAGAGACAGAGAACGAGAGAGATCTAGGAATAAACAAACTGGCGAATTTGTCTCCGGAAATGCATATAAATGGCATAGTAAGGGCAGCATATGTTTCCTTATTAAATGTAACGGTAGCCTTCAGGCACATGGGCAAGGAAATGTTTAGAAATATTTATGCAACCTATGTGAGGCCAGAGCTTGAAAATGCAGCCCCCTTATGGAATGCACACTTGAAAGAGAACAAGTTTAAGCTGGAAAAAGTTCTAAGACATACCACGAAACTGGTGGCAGAAATACACGGTCTCATTTATGATGAAAGGCTGAGGGGATTAGACTTACCATCACTCGAGGGGGGATATGGGGTCGGCTTTTAAATTCCTTCATGGTTATGACAGAGTGGATAGGGATCGATATTTTGATATGGCTGGCTCTAGAACTAGAGGTCATAGTTTGAAGCTCCGTAAGAAAACTTCTTTGCAGGATGTAAGGAAGTACTTTTTTAGTTTAAGAGTAGTTGATAATTGGAATTGGCTAAGCGAGGAGGTAGTTAATCCTAACTCAATCCATAGCTTTAAGGACAAGTATGATAAGTATCACTAATCCAAATGGGATATTGATTGAGATCTTGTTGTTTCATCTGATGATATCCTGTTGGGATATCAGATATGTGAGTTGTAATTCTTTTAGTAGGTTGGTCCATGGCAGTAACCGCCTGTTGCAATACTACAGTTGAAGGGTCTTGTGGACTTAAATAAGACTGCTCAGGACAGTTAGATGTTAAGTTTTCCTTTAGTTACGGTTCTCTTTCTTTGCCTACATCAACACCGAATATTCTTGGATATTCGTTACACATGCCTTATTATTCCTTCACATCTGACAAGTCATAATACTCCCCATCTCTGTTTCACTTTATGTTTTCTTCGTGCCCAGACCCGATGAGGGAATACAGATTTTTCTTCTGTTTTTTTCTTTGGTGACGGTTATTAAATTCCTTCATGGTTATGACAGAGTGGATGGGGATCGATATATTGATATGGTTGGCATTAGAACTAGAGGTCATAGATTGAAGCTTGGTAAGAAAAATTCTCTGCAGCATGTAAGGAAGTACTCTTTTAGTGTAAGGGTAGTTGATAATTGGAATTCGCTAAGCGGGGAGGTAGTTCATGCTAGCTCAATCTATGGTTATAAGGACAAGTATGATAAGTATCACTAAGTACAAAATGGAACCGACCAGGAGACGGGAAGTTACGAGTTTGGGGCTCTTTCCCGTAAGCACAATTAATTAATTACAATTAGGCAATGACACACACACACACGTATCTATATATATATATATATATATATATATCTATATATATATATATATATATATATATATATATATATATATATATATATATATATATATATATATATATATATATATATATATATTCAATGCATTCTTGCAAATATCGTTTCACTAATAGGTCTCTTTAGTATTTAAGAATTTGGTGTTAATAGTTCGGATATATAGCGGGTGTATGTGCGTTTAAAAGTGTAATTACCTACTTGTGCTTTCAAGACAGAACCCTATACTCAATGATACTTAACACATTTGTCCTTAAAACTATGAACATAGCATTAACTATATATATATATATATATATATATATATATATATATATATATATATATATATATATATATATATATATATATATATATATATATATATATATATATGCCTTTATGTATATATGTAGGTATGCATGAATATATATCTCGAAAATATAAACACGTGACACAGATAACTAGAGATCAACTACGATGGTAAAATGAAACGATGGAGTGCTGAGATCTTGTAGACTGTACTTTAGTCTAGTTCAGTGACTGATTTTTAACTAGGGGTGCTCGAACCCCTAGGGGGTACGAGGCCGGTTCCTAAGGGGTGCGAGGATGCCTAAGAATAAGTTAATTAAAGAATTTTCCTATTTCCACCTCTGATATTATATATAAGATTCCATCCAAAGATTGTGATAAGTGCTAAGTTGGTCAGACTAGCAAATCTATACATTTTTGTGTCAGCCAACATGTATATAACGTTCGAAATTGACAGTTGTCCTGCGCCTTGTTCAAGAATTATTTTGATTGCAAGCACCGTATTGCCTGTAGCAATGATTCTATTTTATTAAGAAGCAAAGATATTATTATCAGCAACCTCTTGGAATCTGCAGCTATTAACCTAACTGAACACAAGTACATTAATAAAGTCATGATTTATTTGTAAATGATCCCATATTATCAAGTATGCTTTATTCAAGTTTGAAATAAATAATTTTTGGAAATAACATAATATTCCTGTTTATGTACAACTAATATTGTGTTTTAATTTACTTGTTATTACTGTAATTTTTGCTATTATTTGTAACAATTATGCTAACATTCATTATTATTATTATTATTATTATTATTATTATTATTATTATTATTATTATTATTATTATTATTATTATTATTATCATTATTATTATTATTATCATTATTATTATTATTATTATTATTATTATTATTATTATTATTTTCCCTGATGAAGGGAGGCTAGATTATTTCATATATGTTCCCATACGTGTCGTAAGAGTCGACTAAATGGGGCTGAGAAAGGAAACAGGGAATCCCCCCCTCTGTATATTCTCTTCCCAAATATAATTGACTCAGCCACTCCCCTTATAAGGGGAAAATGGCTCATGTATATAGATAGATTTTATTATTATTATTATTATAATTTTAGTTATTTTCCCCTCCATATAAGACCACACCTGAAATAGCTCACCTATTCTTACAAACTTCCGATTATCTCCTGTCTTGGTCTCTATGGCAGGAAACATGAAACCTTCTATCTGGATTTTAAACTGCATTACCATTGTTGAGTTGTCAACTTTTTTTTCTATTTTAGTATATATATATATATATATATATATATATATATATATATATATATATATATATATATATATATATATATATATATATATATATATATTTGTGTGTGTGTGTTCTGCGGAAAAAAGGGTTAATAGCATTCAAAGTGAAAAGAAGACGGGAAGGAAATGAGTAGATTTGAAGACGCAGTATTTTTATTGGTCTTGACCCAGGAGGGGGACGGGGTTCGAGGAGTGACGCGAAAAGAAATGTATCAGGCGAAAACCTTGTGGCATTCAACGTGACGCGAGCCTTGGTAGCCCAGCATGGGTGTCCACGTGATGCGTACCGTATAATTTTTCATGCGCCATCAATGGAATTCTGTGAACCACGTTTAACCTTTGCTTTTCCACTTTGATGATACATTTTCTTTGTTTCGTTTCAGGCTATTGTAGCTTTGCTTATTTTGTTATTCTGGTTCATATGAGCATTAATTTTATTGATTATTTTCCTTAGGTGAAATATATATATTTGATGAGTGGCAACTCTTACCTCACGTTTCCTCAAAGCAAAGACGATGCGTGGAAGATTGGAAAGAACTTTTATAAGTAGAAAGAATATAGGTCCTCGAAGACCCGTTCCACCCATCCTTGGGTGGGAGAACCTATATTTAAAAAAAATATAATAAAAATAATAATAATAATAATAATAATAAGAAGAAGAAGAAGAAGAAGAAGAAAAAGAAGAAGATACGAGCTATTAGACTCAGATTATTGATCGACACAGTCATTTGGGTTCATATCTAACTTGTATGTATGAGACAAGACCTAGAAATACTATAGACAATGTTGGAGTACGAATGCTTTATGAAATACAAATCAAGCAAAATAATGAATCATCAATAATTAGTGAAACACAAGATTTATAAGTACAAACAAAGAAGACTATTAGCATATAAGATTCATTAAATAAACTGTAAGATCAAATGTGTAACCTCTCAGATATTCATTCTTTATTCAATTTGTGAACACAAATATTATTCACGTCATAACATGTATTACAGAATATGTTACGATCACCACTAATCTTTTTATAAAATATCGTCTGCATATTCACTGTAGAACATGAAATCCCGTTTAAATTAATAATAATAATAATAATAATAATAGACTGAACGATAAAGCCATTTGACACATTCGCCATCATTTGGGCGCGAACAGATATTAAAACGGCCTAAAAACGTCTATTCTTCTATTAACTCTTTCTTCTCTTCGTTTAACTCTTTCTTCTCTTTGTCCCCTGAAGTGAGTGTGAGCGAGTATGAAGAGAGAATTAGAGCTGCCAGAATCTTCCAACGAGAATTCTCTATTCCGGTATTGATTAACATGCGGGCGAGCTTAGAAGACCGCCAAGTTACGTAAGAAGTAACAGACTTCGAATATGGTAGTCATTTGACTGGAGAGTTTATTCTGTAAATCACTGTAAGATTGGAATTTCAGTTGTATTTCTAATACTATCAAAACGAATTAGAAGTAATTAAGGGCTGTAAATCGAATATTTTGGCTCCGAATTCGCTGTAACTGCTTAGTCAATAGGCTCACTATTTGATTCAGTGTAATGTCAGTATTTTATAACCAAAACGAGTTAGCAGTAATGAAAGAAGGCTGTGAGTTGGCTATACTGTAAATACAGAATGAGATTATTTACCAGTTATCATAATTTACTACTTCCAAATTCGCTTACTACTATTTAGTCAAAAGGTTCATTCTCAGGGTCAATGTAATATCACAAGAGCGAATTAGAAGTAAAAGAAATTTTAAAAGTCGGCCATACTGTACATTAGGCTTAATATTGTTATCAGTTATTATAAACATTGATAACTAAATTAGTCAAAAAGTTAATTTTGTTTGTGTAATGTCTGAATTAAAAAAAAAAATGGAGAGCATATTTGAGTCTTGATGAATATGAATTGTAGGCATTTGTTAATCTTAAGTGATGCAAGTCTAATAATTTTTAAAACTTAACAGAAGAGTAATTGATTTCAGTGTAAAAATGAAACTGCAATAGGCTGATATATTTACACCATTATCCCAAAATTACAGAGAACTATCTCTGTAATTCTGGGATAATGATGAAAATAAAATGCGCAAAACATTAAAATACATTAGATATAAATATACGAAGCTTTTTTTCTAAATTAATTTGTTTTCGCACATTCTCACGTGGATGAACTAGAAAAACAGGTATAAGATCTTTCACTACGATATTTAATACCAGAGTATGTGATATATTTCAAAAGATATACTCTAGGGTCAATCATTTCAATTGTGAGGTTCGCTTTGAAATATATAAGCATTCTCACTTCCAAGTTTTTTCTTTTTCTTTTTTTTTTACTAAAATAAGAATTTTAAGTAATCACTGCCATCGGTTCTTGAGATATTTATAGTAAGACAATCAGTTTTGCTTTTCTTCTTCTTCAATTGGTTAATAGCGATTTATTCAAAAGACAGACAGCCTTACTTTCTGTAGTTGTGAATTCTAAAATGTACCAATCGTTTTAGCTACGGGTCTCAGAATAGTTGGACCCCAATAGGTAGGAAGCTTGTGTACCGTCTTCTTGCTCGAGATTCATGAAGATAATAAAAGTGAGCTTAGTGGCGTTTCATACTTAGTTGTCCGTCCCTACCAATTCAGCATGCGATAAATAAGTAAACACTCAACTAAACATGTGACGTTAATAGTGGAATAGCATATTTTTTAACCACAGAAGGGCTTTACCCATTTTGCCAGGAGATGGCCTGAATAGTGAAGTGAAGAGATGAAATTAAGTCCCGGTAACAGTGGTAAATGCCCTTGCAAACTCAAAGGGCTATATATTAGTGCACTACCAGATATGTGGGGTCAAAGATCAAACGGTTTCTTCTGATATTCAGCCCTCTTTCAATCCCAATTTTGTTTATATAATATATTTTGTGTAAAGTCAGGTCCCAGTTCTTCATGATGTCTAAAATGGAAAGGTAAATCTAGAAAAATTTATTCATGATACTTAGAGTACGCAATGTACCTGATGACCTCGCGTAAGCCTAAAGCGAGTTCTCCTTAACCTTTGCTACTCTGCTCCGTTGCTTAGGCCTAGTGATCGCACTTCAAGTACTAATATTTGGTGATTCAATGGATACCGAGTGACCCAAACTGCTGTTGAGGACTGATCGTTATGTATTCATTTATATATTTGCAATATTGATATGTTTACATAGTCGAGATAAGATTGTGGGTTATTATTATCATTATTATTATTATTATTATTATTATTATTATTATTATTATTATTATTATTTTTATCATTATTATTATTATTATTATTATTATTATTATTATTATTTTTATCATTACTATTATTATTATTATTATTATTATTATTATTATTATTATTATTATTATTATTATCATTATTTTTGCTAGTAGTAGTAGTAGTGGTAGTAGTAGTAGTAGTAGTAGCGGTGGTGGTGGTGGCTATGGTGTTGGCGGTGGTGGTATTCACCTCTAATAATGCGTAGAACAAATTTTATTTCATGCAAATTCGAACAGGAAAATCTTACTATTCTTATAAAGCTTAGCCCCAAGCACAAAACATACGTATTTATATAGACCCGTAATATAAACATATATTATTTCCCAACATATGTTTACAAATGTTTTTAAGAATAACACAAATTTCATTAGTTTTTCTTTGTTTGAATGTCTGTGTCAAAGTTGAATTGTGTCAGGAAGGCTAAAAAAGAAAAGAGAGCGGATGCAAAGGCCGTGGGAAGCCATAGAAAGGGGAGCAGTATGATGACGTTTTCCACTCACCTGCTTTAGTGCCGTCGACATCCCTGACACTGAGAGCCAACGCGAGAGTGCCACCAAAGAACTGGTGGAAAGGCGCAGGCAGTACGGAAAAGAATGATTGGCCATATATGATCTTATTGGGAAGGAGTTTTTCAAAATGGCGGGTTTTTTTAGGGGGGGGTGGGGTTGAAGTAAAGCGTAGACAGTGAGAGTAAGCACGTAAACGGGTCCTTTGGGAAGGCCCGATCATACCACGGCACGTACTCAAACCAGCATTACACATCCAACGGCAGGTACAGACACCAGGATCCATGGGCTAACCCCAGAACACACTACAATGATGAATTCCCAGCAGAATCATACAGTCGAAACTACAACTATGACTATGGATACCACCCCAATGAAACATGGTAATACCTCGTCTCCTGCTGTTGCTGTTACTGCTGTCGATGTGAAAGTTACTTGTAAATATAATGATAGATTATCTGTCGTACATATAAATGCACAATCCCTGTTATCCCATATACTAGAAATTGAACATAAGCTTGTACAAGAAAATATTGATGTTCTTTGCATTAGCGAATCATGGCTGTATCCGTCAATTAATAATGCATTTATTAATATTCCTTCATATAATATTTATCGCTATGACAGTGGTAGAGGTGGAGGTGTATGTTTATATGTTAAAAATTATTTGAAGGCCACTGAACTAAATCTTGAAACTGAGAAGCACGAAGGAGTGGAAGATAAATGGATCTCTGTCCAACATAAAAAGTTTCCTTCTATCATCATAGGCTGCGTGTACCGCCACCCCAAAGCCTCGGTAACCTCCTTTAGCTATATTTTGGACGTTTTTAAGGAGATAATTTTAAAAAACAAACCAGTTTTTATATATGGCGATTTTAATGATGATCAACTAAAAAGAGAAAATAAAATGAGTAGACTTATTAAGAATTTAAATCTAGAACAGATTATAAATAAACCAACTAGAATCACTCCCACTTCAGTTTCCCAAATCGATCTAGTAATAACAAACTCCAAACATATGATAACTAAGTGTGACGTAATGCCAAGCCCTATAGCAGACCACGAGGAAATTGTAACGTCCCTAAATATTCGCAAACCAAAGAGACAACCAATCTTTAAAACATTCAGATGCTTAAGAAATTATTCACAAGAATTACTTTGTAGTTTACTTATGAATGAAGTACATAAATTAAATGAAATTCTATATACCGATAATATAAATAAACAAGTAAGAATTTTAACCAGTGTCTTATCATCATGTATAGATCGATGTGCACCACTCGTGACAAGAGAAATATTTCGTCCTCCCGCTCCTTGGATAACAGATGACATAAAAAACATTATGAAAGAAAGAGACAAACTACAAAATGAAGTAAAACTACAAAGAGATAATATCCCTTTAAGAGAAAAGTTTACAGAGCATAAGAAACAAGTAAAATCATTATTAAGTAACAGTAAGAAACAGTATTACAAAAATGAATTTCAAAACGCTAAAGGCAATATCTCTGATACATGGAAAATTGCTAAAACCATGCTTTCCAATAACTGTAATAAAAGTAGTAACATATCAATTATACCCGATGAGGTAGATGTAAGTGCTAAAGCAGAAGAGTTCAATAATTTTTTCGCTGAAGTGGGGAAAAAAACCTTTGAAAAAACAAAAAAAGAAATAATAAATGAAATCAATAATAGTAATGGTGGTAATAATAATGATGATGGTAGTAGTAATAATAATAGAAATGTTGATAATGGTGTAAATAATAATGATGGTGGTAGTAATGGTAATGATAATAGTGATGATGGTAGCAATAATAATAATAATGTAAATTTGGAAGAACATAGTGCATTCAATAGAAGTACTGATGTCTTTAACCCTACTACAGTAGATTGTAATACAGTAATCTTAGTAATAAAAAATCTGAAAGACTCTAATGCATATGGATCAGATGGAATTTGTTTTCGTTTTATTAGAGATTCATTATTTGTAATAGCTTATTATCTGACGGTAATAATCAATACTTCCATAGTTACCAATATCTACCCAGATTTATGGAAAAATCCCCATGTAATTCCTGGTTTTAAAAATGGAAATCCTGACGACGTCTCTAACTATAGACCAATCTCTTTACTACCAATTTTATCAAAGATACTTGAAAAGATTGTTGCAAATCAGTTAAGTGAGTTTCTTGAAAAAAATAAACTTATTGCAAAAAGTCAACACGGTTTCAGGCCAAAATTATCAACTGAAACTGCCTTATTGAAAATATCAGATGAAATATACAAAAATATAGATGATAAGAAAATATCATTGCTACTACTACTCGATCTTTCTAAAGCTTTTGATAGTGTAAACCATAGTATATTATTAGAAAAATGCAAAAAAATGAACATTGACCCAAGCTGGTTCGAGAACTATTTAAAAAACCGCTACCAGTCAGTCAGAATAAAAGATACAGTTTCAAGTTCCAAGAAGGTATTGTTTGGGGTCCCTCAGGGATCGATCCTAGGACCTATACTTTTTCTAATATATGTAAACGATCTAGTAAAATATTTACCTAACTGTTATGTCATTCAATATGCTGACGATACTCAAATCTTAATTGAAGGAGAAATTAATGATTTAGAAAATATTATTCGTAGAGCAGAAGAAATTTTGTATATGGCTAAACGTTACTTTCTAAAAAATGGTCTGTTACTTAATGAAACTAAAACCCAATCTATTCTTATCGGATCCAGACAATTATTATCAGAAGTTGATGACAATCTTCATATAAATTTTAACGGTAATATCATTAAGCCAATGAACTCGGTAAAGAACCTAGGTGTCTATTTTGACCGTTACATGAATTTTGAAATGCATATAGATGAAATTTATAAAAAAGTAATGGGTACTCTAATATATCTAAATAGGGTAAAAGACTCATTTGAAACATCAACTCGTATAATAATTGTCCAGTCCTTAGCTATGAGTTTAATTAATTACTGTCTCAAAGTTTGGGGATGTACAAATAAGACTCAATTACAAAGAATACAAAAGTTACAAAACTTTGCAGCACGAGTGGCTGTTGGCAATGTAAGAAAATACGAGCACATCTCTCCTGTTTTAAAAGATCTAGAATGGATAAAGATTAGAGATAAATATGTTTTTGATATATGTACCTTTGTTTTTAATATACTAAGAAACAATATTCCTGATTGCTTGTATAATTTTTCCACAGTAAGCTCAGTTACCGGGTTAACTACCCGTCAAGGGGAAGATTTATTAGTACGAAGGTCTAAAACTGATATTGGCTCAAGAGATATAAACATTCGTGGACCTCATTTATATAATCAGCTTCCCAGAGAACTAAAAAATGCTGGTTCAGTGTATACTTTTAAATATAATCTTAAGAAGTTACTCTTAAAGGAAGATTTTACTTGTAAATTTTAATTGTACACCCATATTTGAATACCCAATGTATGTTGGAAATAAAGTATTATTATTATTATTATTATTATTATTATTGTCGGATCTGTAAAAAAAAAAAAAAAAAATAGTCCATTGTTTACCTTTTATTAT
>JAXCGZ010004515.1:0-5000 GCA_037179515.1 Halocaridina rubra
TACCACTCAAATCAAACTGCTTAAGAGTGAACTGGTCATAGAAAAACAATCCAACACTAATACTAGAAGAGTTTAACTGCACTTATACTTACTGGATGATTTGAAGATAGTAATCTCGCATTAAGAGAATGCATGGATAAAACCATTCATCCATCTATATACAGTACGTATTTTGAAACCAGCCAATTTAAGTAGCAAACTCCATCTTGCATCTGCAAATAGGTAGGTCTCGCTTGAGCCCTGTCTGCAATATGCTTCACATTAAGGACCCGCTTATCTACTAAGGGCTAGAACGTCGCCTTCTTAATAAAAACTTTGTTTTTGGCAATTGTAATTGTTAATCTGAGTGAATGCCCTTTCCATCCTCAGACTGTGGCGGGACACGAACGCTCGATCTGAGGAATCAAAGTCTTGAGCAGTACCACTAATCATTTTCACTGATTAGACAGGACTCGCTTAAGTCCTGTCTAATCAGTGAAAATCTTGCAATCAAGAAATCATACAGTAACATTATTTTAATTGCATATACAATATTTTAGTAAGAAAAACAAAATCTCTGACTATCATTAACCAAAAGACGAGGACTTGCAGCGATAATCTAATAATGGAAGTCTTTTCTAACTGGAGATGTTGTCAACAATTAAAGGAGGAAGTGTAATGATTAAACTATTAATATCTAGCCAAATAGCCTAAATAATAACATTAAAAGCAATTTAAGAAGAGAGAGAAATACATATAAATTACTATATTGCTATACTGATTTGCATAATTTTATATCTATTTATTACCATCTCTTTTTCCTCTTGCTCACCAAGTTGCTTCCCCTGCTAGACCCTCTGATTTATAGTCTTTGACTTTTTCCAGCTGGTCTTGTTGCTCAGCTCATGATAATAATAATAATGATGATTAAAAATAAACCCAACAGGAAGAGAGATTTACAACAGGAGAGTATCGGTATCTTTAATATGCTTCCAATGGAGAGCAATAGTTTGAAATGAGTTAATTAATCATTATATGCATTACTCTACCGTGGGTTAATTACCATCATCTTTTGCCAATGATTAAAATCACTCATAATAGAAAGAATATGATGATGGTGACTGTATTAAAACATCTTCATAATACAGCTCCTAGTATTTTTTTTTTTTCAATTCATTTAATTCCACAGAGCAAAACAAACATGCCTTGATAATCCTGTTTCAAGAGTATACCAAACAAAAGTTCTGTCGAAGAAGTCAGTTTCAAAGCCCAAATTTATGGAATTTTTGGATATGCTGATCAACTCCATGGGGGGCCAAATCCGACAGTCACTTCCTTGTATTGCCCTATGAATAATGGAAACAACAGGCCTAGCAAGCCAGTAGGGGATAAAAAAAATTGCTCAGGAACCACATGCAAGACTGACAGGTCGACACAGACCTACCAGGGTGATGGTGAGGTGATAATGTTCAATCCTGCAGAACAGCATGACAAGAATCCAGACATAAATAGAATTCCATTCGTCACTCACCTTAAGATTATTTCCTCTTTTTCTGTGCATGTTGCTTATAATGATCTGAGCTTGCATCCTGCTACGCATGGGTTTTGTTATTCAGTCACACCAATGTGTCCATTGTAATCATACAACAATAAGTTGTCATGATCCTCTGATAATACATACAGAAAAGCAGATCTGCCAACCTGAAAAAACAAATAGAAACATTAAAACACTGAATACATGATATTATTCAGGCTCTGAAACAGGATATACAACGGTATATGGTATCTCTGAATATTATTATTATTATTATTATTTTTCATCCACCTGAATTTCCTGAGAGTTGTTTGAGGCGACAATAGATATTTTTGAATGTCATCCTTGTATAACTGGTGTCATTAGAGGGACTGAAAGGCTCTGGGGAGCAAAATATGGGCAAAATCTAACTCCCCAAATAGTATGTTGGTAAACGACGGGAAATTATGATAAAGCTTTTGTATCTCCCATTTAGGTGTCCAGTAATGAGCGTGGTTCACTTGAGAACAGGTGGTGTCTCGAGTAAGCAATGACCCCTCCCTGCTTCTTCTTTAATAATTAACCAAAAATTTGTGGAAATCATATCAAAGTAACAATATTTCAGGAGTGGGTGACGTAAGTTTTAGACATATGTCAGAGTTACTATTGGATGCGGTATAAATACGAGTTATAGAGGGGTGCGTAAAACGAATCTTAACCAGTACTACATTTCCAGGACACGTAGCTGGACTTCGTCAGTTCCAAGGTGCCGTCTAATGAGGTTATAAACTGAGTACGTTAACCATGGACGAAATATAAGTGAAAACAACCAATAAAAAATTCTACCTGATGACAGAACAAACTTTCAGTACAGCAGGAGCCATCTTGCAGCGCATTTGCAAATCATTTTGTCTTTTGACAGTCAAGACTGGCGGTTGTTCGTTGTTGAGGTTGTTGTTAACGTCATTTCCAAAAGTTTATTTAGAGATCAAGAACTCAAGTGATTAAGTAGAGGCCCTTTTTACTGCTCCTCATTTTAGGTTTAACAATGTGTACTTTTTAAAATTTTCTGGGGTATATTGATTAATGAAAATAGAATTTATTGTCGACAAACAGAATTTTGTTCCAGCTTTTGTTTTCATTGCTCATAATTGGCATCTGGTATCTGCAACTATTGTAAAAAAGATGAATTCGTGTTTGCAAGTAAGTGTAAGTGAAGAAATTATCTATTATGTCAATATTGCATTTGTATTAAACTGTAATGGCTGCCGTTTCTTCTAATTACACTATTTACATAATGTAAGGTTTCTTTAAGGTAACATTTCCATTAACACCATAGTATTCAAGCATATGTAATCTTGTTTTGTGTTGTCAGAGAAGCGAGATGTATATACAAAGACATCTTTTTCTTCTTCCTCTTCTTCTTCTTCTTCTTCTTCTTCAAAGAACAAGAAGAAGAAGAACACCCATGGGAAGTACTGACTAAATTGCAATTAACTATCATATCATGTGCGAAATCAATGTTATTTGAACACCCCAGCATAATACTGACCAGTTTTCAAAAGCAAATGTCATGATATAGCCGGATTGTGTCTAGATAATCTAATTAATATTCTTATAACCTTGATTTTCTCTTCCGTGGTGGTGTTGTTGTTCGGCATTTGTGAATCGTGTATCTTTGGTTGTGGTTATTAGGAAGAAGAACTCTTAACCCTTTTCAACATGTCTTATTAATAAGTAACCTGAACGTTACATAGTGAAATGTGTATGGATATATATTATTTTAAGTTGCCATTGTTATGTTCTACAAAGTTGTTTCTTTTATCTGTTATGATGCTATCCTAAGGTATTCTTTGCAGCTCTGCTACCTTTCAGATTGTAGTTCAGAATTTGTATTATCCTTGTTCAGTTCCTGTTAAGAGCTCTCAAATTTTAAGCTTTGTAACTAATTTTATTCCTTTTTGAGACATAAAATGGAGTGATGTGAGATAAGCAATTAGTTATTTGCAAAGAAAATGGCGACTATATCTTCTTAATACTGGACAACAGAGAAACTAATTCTCTTCCAGATGTCGACAGTTTATTAACTAATTCCACATTTTCTTCAGTCATCCTGTAGTGAACCGTTGATGCTGACCTGTAAAAAGAAGTGTTGATTAACTCGAGTTTATTATAGATTTCCTTTTTTTAATTTACTATATTATTTTTTTCTCACTCTCTAGCATAACAAATCACTTTTAGCCATTTTAATCTATTTTATGTCTGTAGGTCTTGAGACATGTGACTGGTCTCACTCAGAGTGATTATATAATAGTCATTTCGTCGATGAGAACGACTGAGATTATTATTATTCTTCGCACGTGCCCGAATATTTCCACAGAGAATAAAGTGACTTAGCGTTATTTATCGAAAGTTCGTGTGTGGTGGTTATTCATTACATTACCAGTGGTAATGGAAAATTATAAGGCAGTGATTTTCATTGTAATTATGTGTTTTACATGACAGATCTGATGGAACTCTCATCTGGAAAATGTTCTTCCTACTTTTCCGTATCTGAGATTGAAGAAGAAGCAGTTAATACCATGACCATAAGTTGGAAACACTGGTGGAGATCATGGTAATTTTCAGGCTTGTTCTCTTATTTTACGTAAAATAATTTTAGTGTAAAAACAGTGTCTATATGAGGCTCTTCCGTAAAAAAGAAAATGTTTGATTCTTCCCAGCTTTATCTCTAACCATTAAATTATTACCGGATTATCAAAGGTGCTTGATTTCTAGGTTCTCTGCTTAGGAAGTGTGTATGTACACATCCTAGGTTTATCTGGGTAAACAAACTTCACATCATAGATATAGGGTTTTCCTATACAATATCATATCCCCTTTAAAGAGAGGGGGCAGAACGAACGAAGAAGAAGAAGAGGACTCGAAGTATCACGTCGTCAGCCTCCTACCATTACGCATCCTTATCCTTATTATTATCATTATTATTATTATTATTATTATTATTATTATTATTATTATTATTATTATTATTATTATTATTGCTGTTCTTGTTGATGTTGTAGTTGTTATTGTTCTTGTTGTTGTTAATGCCTGAATAAATCAAAGTTCTGATGCCTATTAGAGATTACGTAAACACGTCGAAAACAATGTAATCAATTTGTATGCAATTTGGCTTCTTCTTGCGAAATCCAAATCATAATTCAAGTCTCGTACAGGGGTTTAAAGGTACCTGAGTGAGGAGAGAGAGAGAGAGAGAGAGAGAGAGAGAGAGAGAGAGAGAGAGAGAGAGAGAGAGAGAGAGAGAGAGAGAGAGAGAGAGAGAGAGAGAGAGAGATTCTTCATGTATTACTGAAATAGAATAAGTTATCGTCGGTGGTGGAAAAGTAACTTCTTCTTCTTCTCTCCTTCTTCTTCTTCTTCTTCTCCTTCTCTTCTTCTTCTTCTTCTTCTTCTTCTTCTTCTTCTGCTTATTATTACTATTATATATATATATATATATATATAT
>JAXCGZ010004515.1:7500-30000 GCA_037179515.1 Halocaridina rubra
CTGTCCTTAAAACTATGGATTGAGATAGCATTAACTACCTCCTCGCTTAGCCAATTCCAATTATCAACTACTCTTACACTGAAAAAGTATTTCCTTACATCCTGCAAAGAAGTTTTCTTACGAAGCTTCAAACTATGACCTCTAGTTCTAGAGCCAGCCATATCAAAATATCGATCCCTATCCACTCTATCATAACCATGAAGGAATTTAAAGACTGTCACCATATCCCCCCTCAATCTTCTAGCTTCTAGTGATGGTAAGTCTAATTCCCTCAGCCTCTCATCATAACTGAGATTGCGTTTTTCTGGCACCAGTTTCGTGGCATGTCTTTGAACTTTTTCAAGCTTAGCTATGTGCTTTTTCAAGTGTGGATTCCAAAAGGGGGCTGCATATTCGAGTTTTTGGCCTCACCTAGGTTACATAAATATTTCTGAACATTTCCTTGTCCATGTGCCTGAAGGCTACCCTTACATTTGATAAGAATAGCATATGCTGCCCTTACTATGCCATTTATATGTATTTCTGGAGACAAATCTGCCAGTATGTTTACTCCTAGATCTCTCATTTTCTGTCTCTTGAAGTTGTACTCCAGCCACCGAGTAGTCAAGCTTGGGCCTTCTTGCACTTGTACCCAAGGTGTGTGTGTGTGTGTGTGTGTGTGTGTGTGTGTGTGTGTGTGTGTGTGTGTGTGTGTGTGTGTGTGAAGTAAAAATAAGTTACTGCCTAAAACAAAAGATATAACTAGAAGTAATTATCCCTGCAGTACCTAAATATTTCTAGAGTACATTGACTATCATAGAAGCATATTTAATTCTTTAAGCATAAATTTTAGGCAACAACATACTTATATTGTGAGGGTAAACCAGCTACGGCTGCCAGGTCTCACTGTGAAAGAACTGATTACTTACACTGTGGTTGACCCAAGTGATAAGGGCGAATTTCCTTCTAGGATGATGTGTGTGTTTTGACTTAGCCTCCTCCTTTGCGAGGGGGATGGTGGCTATTGCACATTTATGTATATTCTTAGATAATCGTTTGTGTCCCCCCCCCCAGGGTTCCTCTGCCTCCCATATGCTTGAACAGGGTAAATTTGAACTAAGTTAGGATATGAGAAACTTAAATGGTCAAAGATAATATGTTGTTTTATTTGCCTAATTGTCCATAAAAGTAAAGAAATAATGATTTATTCTGAAAATTAATTGCGCATGTTGAAAAATACATGTATGAGAAAATTATTTTTTACAAGACAGAGAAAATCCGACTGCGACCTTCACTCAAAGCGTTGAAACAAATGAAGGAAGAAATCCTATTTTCTAATTATATGAAGAAGAACAATGAAAATTAAACATTACATAATATTCATATTGAAAATTTACCCTATTTATTATTTAAACATAATAAAAAGATTCAAATAAACAAGTTTGTGAACCTCAGCAACAGGCAGAGAGGAACAAGTGAGAGCTAGCTAGTGCTATTTAGTGCTACCAGCCGGCAACAGGTGTCAGCACAGTGCTGCCACAATCAACAAAAACAACAACCTGTTTATCTCTCTCAATTCTGTAAGTGTAAAGTCATTTTACAAGACTTAGTTGTGATTATATCGGCCCCGGGATGGAATCCTTTTTCTGGATCAAGAGTTCAAAGTGTTTTTTATTATGTTAAATTTTCCCATTTCAGTGAAAGTTTCACCCCCTTGTTGGGGGAGGAGTGCCAATGTTTATATTTTTTTTTTCCTTTTGGGTGTCTGTCGACTTATATATTTTGGCAGTGTTTATATAATATTTTCTTAGCGGCTTTTCATAAGACGCATGAAATGATAAAACGTGGATTATCACGTCAAATGCAACGGGTATTTTCGTCTTATGAGACCAGCCTAACCTTGCTAACTTTGTCTGAATGTCATGGGATGTCTGTTTCGACTTATTGTTTGTGAATTTTTTCCTCGTTAGGCTTTGGTGATAAGACGCATGAAATGATAAAACGTGGGTTATCACGTCAAATGCAATGGGTATTTTCGTCTTATGAGACCAGCCTATGCTTGTTAACTTTTCTTGTACGTAGTCACACAGTATATTTATACAATATTCATGATAATAAGACGCAGGGTTTCTTTTTTTTGGCACAGAGGCATTGCCAGTCAGAATGTTATCTCTGTGAAGCAAGATGGTGTTTTATATACTCATAATATTTGTTTGTATAGTGTGCAAAATATTGTACTTCAGTGCCTGTATATTGGCTAAGATTCGTTTTATGCACCCCTTAATAATTCGTATATATACCTTATCATATAGTAATTCTTTGACGTTTTAGTCTAAAGCTCATGTTACCCACTCCTGAAAAACTGTTTCTTTGGTCAATATCAAGCAATTAAATTTATGGTTAACTATTAAAATTGAGCAAAACCAGAGAGGAGTCATCGTATACCCAAGAGAAGAGACCGACATCGTCAGTTGTCAAGTATACCAAGCTGCTGTTTACAAACCCAGTTTTACCCAATTAAGGTACCCAACTAACTTATCAAACCTAACCTAACCTGATTTACTTCTAGTAGGTTAGTTATTTTTATACCTGAATTGGGTGTTTATACAGCAGTTTGGCTATCTTGAGAATTGACGGTACCTGTTTCGTCTCTCTGGTATACGACAACCCTTCCCAAGTTTGCTTGTTTATCAAGAAGCATTCTTGGAGTAGGTGATGTGAGTTTTATAAAGAATTTCTGTTAGATGTGGCATTAAAATGAGTTGTGGAGAGGTGCGTAAAACAAATTTTTACTGGTATTTTTTTCCTATTACATTCATCTCATCCCTGACATTTTCTACTGTTTAAGTAGGTCTATAATGATGTTTTTCTTATGATTTTTATGTGATTTGAACGAAAGTGACCTTCTAAATTGTCATGAATTACTAATTTTCAGGTTAGGATAAGTTTGGTTAACTTAGAAATAATATCTGACAGTTTTGAAGGTCACATTCGTTCAAAGCACACCATAAGAAAAACAGATTAGCAGTAATTTCTTTTTCCTGTCACACGCATCTCATCCCTGATATGACTTTATGGTTGTGAATCTTGGATGATGAATAGAAAGAGAAGCAGCTGAAATGATGGTATGGGGAAGAAATTTGAAGGTACCTTGGAAGTCAAGAAGAACTATTGAAGATGTGTTGAGGCAGAAGGGATTGCTGAGAGATTTGATGCCAATACTGGAAAGACTGCAAATTAAATTTCTCTGACAAGTGGTGAGGAGGAATGAAATAAAGGCTGTGGTGTTGACTGGGATGATGGAGGGTAGAAGAGCGAAAGGAAGACAAAGAGAAAAATATATGGATGGTGTGATAAGACTGGTGGAAGGACATTTTAAGACTGCAGATTTGTTTCTGTTAATAAGAGACAAAGTCAGGTGATGCTCCATGGTTACCCAAATTCAAGTGCATATGGCACATTGATAATGATGATGGTTAGTTCCCATTAGGGGGTGGACACAGACGGAATGAAGCTGGGGATATTAAGACTTGATGTTCTTCCTAATTCCCCACCATGGTCTTGAACATTGTCTGTCATCTCCTGAGTCAAGTACTCTTCCACTATGATACATCAGTCCCTTATACGGTTAAAGCATTTAGTGTACCCCAGCGTTCTCATTATATGGCAAAAGCGTTTGGTGTTCCCCGGCTGTTCTCTTATACCCCAACGGTATTTGGTGTTCCTTGGTAGTCATCTGTCGAAGAACTGAACAGATTCAGCGTTGCTTAACCTTGCTGATCAGACAAAGAGTGGTGTTCTCAACGTGGTATGGCCATTGGAACTAATAATAATAATAATGATAATAATAGTATTTATAAAGTAATCTGGAAAATATTTTATTTGCTAACAGTATTTTTTGGATTGTGACTATAGAAAAAGTTGCCTATATTTTTACTTTAATTCAAAACAAATAATTTTCTTGAACAGTGAAAATATCTTAATCTTCTCGTACCAGATATCATGATAACACGTTAGATATGAGATATCATGATATATTGTATTGAAAATTCATTTGTTTATTCCTTAGACTGATAAGTGTGTAGATAGCTATATCATTATTAGGCCGCAAAAATGGCATTAATGGAGTACATTTATTGTAAGGTTGTGGTGACTTCTTCTTCTTCTTCTTCGTCTACATCTTTTCCCACTTTTATGTGGGGTCGATGTTTCTGGCCAGTGTTCTCCATATGTTCCTGTCCCAGACCTCATCACCCATCTCAAAAGTTTAAAGACACTTAAGTGTGTGGGTGTGAAATATTTTTTTAAAGGCAAGCTGGTTTGATTACTGCAAAAGAAATAAAGAAAACACTTCAGAAACCTTAATAATCTTCAAAGTAGATAAATAGGACTGACCATTGTATTGTCGTTGCGGGATTATTAAGAATAGGTATTACTGATAAGATCGTTCTCTATCGGTGTCTTAATTACAAATGTGGACATTGATAGTTACGAAGAGATTACCATAGTTAGTGTTATTTTAATATTCATACTACCTTTCAACATAGGTGTATAGTGTGAGCGTCCCACATTAGACGTATTTGATATGTCTAACATTTTCATCTTTATTTTTATTGTGTCTCTCCATTTGTGTACTTATTAATTTGCTTACCATATTGAAGAAGTTGGACTTTAAATCCTTGCCTGTTATTTTCTTGTCTTGCAAGTTTCACCTTTGTAAAGCCTCAAACTTAATTTAAATTTTTGTAACCGATTGGCAGTGATAACTGCTAACCTCATCATTTCAAACTTTAATTTTTTGCCAACAGTACAGTATGTCACATTCTTCACTACATCTAAATACATATTGCTTTTCTTGCCATGCAGCAAACTCTTCAAAGCTGATTTTAGACACATTGGCTAGATTAACTTTAAGAAGAATTTTTGGCCAAAAACCTCTCCTGATCTAAATGTAATGAAGCTTTAAGATTACTGCTACTCTGGCCTGCACAAATACAATGGCTAGATATGAGACTTTACAGTGTGATCATTTAGCAGTAACTGTTTTGTTCTTGATAGGTGCACTTCATGATTAATAGTGTTTTACGACAAATAAACTTTTCTGAGAAAACAGTTATAGACATGAAACCATTTTAAGGGAGTAATTAATGGATAACCAGATTGATCCGATTTTATGTCACAAACTCTCTTTTCTGTTGAGGGCTAGGATGGTGCCTTCTTCTTCTTCTTATCAGTATTGTAAAACTTATGCTTGTTTTTTCAGGTGTGATGTGGCAGTGCTGTGAAGGAGTTTTTTCTCAGTTTAAAGTGTTTGATGACCATATTACCTGTGGTGCCTGGGACACGTTATGTCATCATGGTGTCTTGAAGTTGTCACAGATCTGAAATCGTTATCATGGAAGAGATTCTGAAGTATTCTGTATAATTAACTGAAAAAACCAATGTCATAATTTTATTCCAGTGATTGCAGAGACCTTTAATTTTTTTTTTGAAATTACTCTGAATTGTTGAATAGTGTTAAAGCATATACTGTAGTTCAAATTATACATATCTTTGAAAAATAAATTTTTTTAGAGGAGTACTGTAAATAAAGTGGGTATTTGGAAACTGAATAACGAGTGAAAAAATGTAAATTGAGATTTGTTAACTTTGTGAGAGCAGAATATTGAATTTAGTCAGAGAGGGTATAAGCTTTTATCTCTAAAAGAAAGTATCCATACATGTGTTCAGTGAGTTTATGTTCTCTAAAATACCTTTTTATGCCAACAAGCTTGAAATATCTGTGCAAGGAAGTGGCATTTGTTTTCAGAGTACCTTTAATGTGATTTTGTGGGATTCATGATCAGCTGTCACATTCAGATGAATATTATCCATTGGCTCAGAATATTGAGTTGGATGTAAAACAAAAGAAAGTTTTATAGGTTTGTGCTTCCATGTTCTTCTCAGTGCCTTATGAAAGAGTGTTATTACAGTGCCGCCAAATTCTTTAAGAAGAGAGTGATGATTATTGTTTGTCTGTGACATTACGATAATAGTCATTATAACATAGAACCTGAAAGTTTGTATTTTTGTGTGACTTAGCAAGACGCTTCGATATTTTTATAGAGAGGAACAATACTTGTGATAAGTAAACTTAAGAATAGTCTAGGATTGTGTTCAGTTGGAACTAGGAAAGTTAAAAAGTTTATCACGTCGGTTACTTCAGATATTGAGATATATATATAAATATAGATATAAAGTTGAAGACTGTCTAGTGTTCATGTTATTCTTATTGAGTTTGATAAAAGAAAGGAGTATTTATAATGCTTTTGAAAACAAAAAGGGTCCAATTGTTATGAATTAGTGCATTTACGTGTAGTACAGAATCCAATCAACATTAGATGTTATATGACTGTTGCATTTGTATGTTGTCAGTGGTACGTTTCTCACTGTATGTGATACCCGTAGAATAGCAAATTTTGAAGTACAAGTGATAGTACCTGTTGTGAAACGTTTGGTATTGTTACTTAGTATTGTTTACGCGAGTCTTCCCGATAACTGAAGAGCTCCGGAGTTCTATTGCACGGATTAAAGATCCAAAATTTCAACTTCAGCACTCACATTTGAGCAAGACCACTGCTTATTAAAATGAGTTTGAAACGTATACGTCGTCGTCTTTCCCAAACGTTCACTCGGTTTCACGATGGCAGTCTCACGGAACTTGCCGAGCACCTGACGATAGATGAAAACGGAGGTATAAGAGAAAATGGTTAGTATCTGCAAATGTGTAAATATCCTATGAATTATATTTATACCCCAGATAATTGTACACTTTCCCTTAGAAATATTTTTCTCAATGGCCTTGTAAGTTACTTGTGGCTAAATTTTTCTATTGAATAACTAGTACAGGTATAGATAATTCCTATCATGTATACTTTTGCCTATTTTGGATTTTCTTCGGATTTTAATCCACAAATGGACAGCTAAGTTTACTCTCTTATCTGGCAGTATGTTTGGAAAATAAAACATTATCAGAGTGATAGATATTATCTGGGATATATAGTGATGAATTGGACTTTTTGTGTTCTAGTTTGTCAGAACTTAGAAAGCCACTAGGATGTCTTGCACTTAAAATTATGAAGCTATGTGTTTCATCGTTACAGGAAATGTTTTACATTCTTTTAATTTTTCTGAAAGTACATTACAAAAGCGTTATGTTTATCATTACAGGAAATGTTTTGCATTGTTTTAAGTTTTCTAAGAGCACGTCTCAAAAGCGTTATGTTTATCATTACAGGAATGTTTTACATTATTTTGATTTTCTAAAAGGGATTCGGATTCGGTTTTACGTCACGAACCCCTTTTCTACTAAGGGCTGGACTGTTGTCTTCTTGCGAAGGGCTTGTTTTTGGCAGATGTCATCGTTACCCTGAGTGTATGCCCTTACTAACCTCAGTCCGTGATGGGGCGCGAACCCTCGAGCATATCTCGAAATGCCTTTAACTATACATTTGTAATTTTTAGTATTGAAATATTGGTGAAATAATACTAAATTGTTCTTTACTAATTTCACAGGAGCCACTACCACTCCAACGTACAGAAGAATAAGTCGACGTCTTTCTCTCTCCAACTCCCGGATCTTCAGCGACTCCCACAAACAAGGTAAGGTGACTTTTTGTTATGGATATTAACTATTGGAGCTTCAACCCCCTCTTTAGATTGTTTATGCCCACATTTTCTATGTATCAGGCACAGCCAAATCTTCTTCATATTTAGCAGGAGACAAGTGATAGGATAATGATCAATGCGATCTTCTTGACATTAACAAGTGGATGTCTGAGCTTGTGTCACTCAAGAAGTGCACAGCCTTTATTACATGTGTGTCTGGAGTTTATTTCTTACTATGACAGATTTATTGAGATTGAAATAATTACAAACTTATATGAGGATCTCTCTGACGGGTTGAACTATACACTTTTTGGAGGTTCTTGTAAAATGCATTGTGATACAGAAGTTTGTCTAATTTACATAGAAAGATGTTTGTTTGATGTAGTAGCCATGCTGGGTGAGTTCATTAGCATTATTCGCCCTTTCACGGTAAGTAATGACAAAATGCAATAGTTTTTGTAATTTTTTCTGCATTTTTTTAATAACTGTGTATGAATAGAAATGCAATTCCGCTGGTGTTTCTGGTTGGTACACCAACTAGGACCTTGTACGGTATACCTTGCTGTACGTTGCTTTTATGTGCATCATTTTTGACTTTGCGTCAGTTTTGTTACTGATAGTAGGAGAAACTAAAATTTTGTTGATGTCATTGTAAGCAGCTTTGGATTGGTCAGCAAAAAAAGACCCATGAAAGTAGAAAAATTACTTAAGAAATGATAAAAATGTGAAAGATTACATAAAATTGAATGTCAAGAAGGGGATTTCTTGTGCAGAAATATAGTACTCTGCTTGTCAGTGGTTTACACATTTCTGAGACCCACCAGGAGCTCTGGTATATGCTGAATATGGTTTTGGGTAGAGAGGCAGTGTTGCTAAGAGTCACTATTAGATGGTGGTATTTTGTTACATGTTGTTGTTATATACTGTAACAAAATATATCTTACTGAGTGATATGTATCTATGGGTCGAGTCTCTACAGGGAAAGCTGTAAGCCTTATAAATACGAAATTTAGGCACATATTTATGAAGTACTCCATATTCAGGCTGTACATGTACTGTACATAAAACATCAAACTTAACATGTAGGTCTATGGTCTTTGTACTGATATTCATACAGTGTTGAAACTATTCCTATGTAATAGGAAGCATACTACAGGAATGATAAGGTAACTACACCACAGTATGTACTGTACACTGTGTCTTGCTTTTTGTATTATAATTTTTTTCTTTTTCGCTATGTGCTAAATTTTCGTTACTGTCCAAGAATTCCACTTATTTGAATAGGAATGGAATCGTAAACATAATTCTTATTTAAATTCAGGTACCTGAAAGGGCTGTTTAGTACTATCTTATTTTTAAATTCTCCATATCCTGCAAATACATGCAAACTTTTCTCATAAAGACTGACAAACTATCACTGTTTGTCTCCTTATTTTCATTACTGTAAAATATTCACATATGAAAAATTTTAAGCTAAAATTTCTGCTCTGTGTTCCTATTCTATTTCAAGCAAAACGTCATTTGTCTAAGCATCTGGAAGCCTTTCGAGCATCTCATTATCTTCTTTCTCAACCTCTAGATTGAGACTTTCCCAATTCAACAACATCTTTACTTTTACATCTTCCTCATCTTTAGCTAATGTGTTTTAAGTCATTAACATCTCTTTAGAAGACTTTTCCAGATGGCATTCATGCACTGACATGACTCAAAGACTAATCAGGGTTCTTGAAGCCATGATATATGGTATATTCTTTTTAGAACTGCATTAGTGACTTACCAGTACCCTCATCCATTGCAGCAATAGCCTGAGCCATGGTCTGTTAAGTAAATGACCTTGAATGCTGCAATATTTCCAAGATACAGTTTTTAAATGAATGAGGTTGTGATGAAGCAATACCACTTTATTGTTGGAGTTCGGGTCACCAATATAATAGGGCAGTCCAAGATCATGATCAAGAATGAGCCAAATTTGGAAAGACAGTGTTTCCTCTCAAACAATTTTTTTCTATGTTTTTGGAACAACAGTTTGCTAGTACGTCTTTCAAGAGTTTTGGGGGGTATTTCAGGACTTGCTGCAGTTCCTGTTTTTGCCAGAGTATGCTTATTATTAATATTTTAATGCCATGGCATTTTTTCTAAAACTACAAAGGGTTTTAACTTAAACCCTATAACATTGCTGTCTAGCTGCAATATCATCCGGACCTTCAATGCTATAAAGCCTGGCAAACTAAGGTAGTTTCATCCATTTTTAAAGGTCTGCTGGGACAATTATTCTTTTGAGTAAGATCACTTCCTTTTGGCACTTGTAGTAGGTTGGCCCATGGCACCAGTTGACTGTTGCAGTACTACAGCTGAGATGTCTTTTGGACTTATATAGGACTGTCCAGGACAGTTCGATGTTAAGTCTTCTTTCAGCTATGGTTCTTTTTCTAGGCCTACATACACACTGAATATTCTTGGATATTTATTACACATCTCTTACTATCCTTTCACATCTGACAAACCACAACACACTCCATCTTTGTTTCTCTTTAGTTTTTTATTTCTTCGTGCCCAGTCCCGATGAGGGCAGATTTATTTAATTATTTTTTTTGCCTGTCCTGGTGTCACAATCATAAAATAAATAAAAATAAAAAATAATTTGTGCAGCACTGAGTGACTGACTGCCAATTTCTTCAGACCACTCTCGAGTGCTCTGGTTGCTTCTGCCATGTAATGGTACTTTCTCAGACTTAAGCGAATCTACAGGTGCTGTTTAAAAAAGTTTTCACTCCCAGGTAGCTTTTCACCCTGTTACTGAGATCAATCTGACATTTGATCCTTGAGAAACAAGTGTTGATGCACAAACTCTCTGTGATGATGCTTGAGCTGTAATATTTTATTTTTTATTACAAGTAAAGGAAAGAATTAAATGCAGCACATCTCCTAGTAGGGTGTATGTCTCACCTTAGCACAATTTTTGATGCCTTGATTAAGTGGCTGCAGCAGTGACATTGTGATTTGAAGTACGAACACCACTTGTAAGTTTTCATTCTCATAAATCTTTATGGGATGTCCTGTAGCATTGTCGATGATAGATAGGACTTTGAATGACAGCCCCTTCATCTCGACATTGCTAATACTTCATGTATTAATCAATGGAGAACCAGTTGAGAAGCATGATTATCATCTCCCAAGCTCGGGTTTTTTGGGCTTTTTACACACGCCCTTGCTAGAGTCCTGTCTATGACTTCCTTTGCTGCCACATACCACCATACTAACTTTAAAAATGCTAGCCTTAAATCCAGGGGCCTACTTTACAAATTTTGGTACGTGCTTCCTATATGGCATCGTCTTCTAGAATAGGCTCGTTTTATCACTGTTGATATATATAGTATACATATACACACAGACACTCCCCAACTTACGAACGAGTTAGGTTACAGAAGTCTGTTCTTAAGTAGGATTGTTCTTAAGTTTTTTAGGTAAAATAACTATTGTACAGTACATACATATGCTGTACTGTACGGTACTTAGGCTAAAAACAGTTAAGTAATGCAGAAATCATGAAGAATACTTTATTAATAAGTTTTAATACAGTAATGATATTGTAAAAATGCAGTACACCACAGTAATACAAACATTAACACATGGGTAGATAATGTGTAAGTTTTTGTTCGTAACTCAGTTATTCGTAAGTATATATATATATATATATATATATATATATATATATATATATATATATATATATATATATATATATATATATATATATATATATATATATATATATATATATATATATATTGTGTGTGTCTGTGAGATGCCGGTGCAGGCAAGAAAATTGCCCACATCAGTGACAGGCTTGAAGAAAACTATAAAACTAAGAAAAAGTAGAAGGTTAAGGAGAAGGCAGAAATAAGGTAGTGATACACAATAGGAAAAGGACTGGCTGAAATAATAATCGAAGTATGAGAATATAGAATATGGAAGAAAGCCTTTTTCCATGATGATTTTTATTTTGTGTTACTGTATTTAGGGAACTGCTGCTACCTCAGTATTAGGTGTTGCCAGTTCCCCTGTGATTTTGAGGTTCCTCAGGTTGCGATGACTTGCAAATACACGTAACCATCCCTCTCAAGCTTTGACGCACTTCATATCACTCTAATTTACACTCTATCTGTAATGCATATACTGTATATGCTACAAAGGACCCTACCCATTTATATCTGGACATTTACAACTATTATAATATTATAATAGTTTACACTGCTGTATAGATGACGAACTTAAGCTATTTAAAAGCGATATCGTACAGAATTGAAAAAAGTACTGCTCTCTCCTTATATCATGCAGCAGTCTTGTGTACAATGGAGACTTGATTATTGGGGGTGTTTCATTTTTTATTTTTATTTTTTATTTTATGCTTCTGGCTTTATTGTTAAAATGGTAGTATACAATTTCATATTGGAAATTTTCTTTAGGAGGGCCACATTTTGGAGTGGCAAGATAACCGGCAGCTGCAAGATTGTTTGATAGGACGGTTTCTGAGGAGACCATTGGTTTTCAATAAATGTCTGTCATCTTATGGTGTTATGATCTTTCACTCAGTTATTGAAACGTAAACAGTAAAAACCTAATATATAACACCTGCTAATTTAGCTAACTGATTTAAGCAAGTTGTCTTGCCCCTGATGCAATGAAGTAGCGTAATAAAGTTATCTTGCCCAACTTCATAATATCTTGTCATATTCATCTGCATTTGATACCCAGAAATCATCTTCATCCACTTCAAACTTATTATAAACCTCTTCTTCAAATATCATCTCCAGTCTAGTAGTTCTTGAGAAAATTGGCGAACATCATACCCCCGAATCAGTTATGGTATCCTCTCCTCAGATTATTCACCTCCAGCCAGGCTTAGGATAGCAATCCTTGAAGCCAAGTTTGGAAACTTCCAGATATGCCAAGTTATGCTTTCAAAAGTTTTTGAAAGCAGTATACCTTATGCCTTGCATATTATCCCTTGCCTTTTCATATTACGATGGTAATCTAATTACCATAACCTCTTCCATGAACCTCATGTAGTAAAACATATTCATCATATAGATAAAGTGCATGTCATCTATATTCGACAAGTGTCCTTATCAACAGGTATTCTTTAAAATATGATATTATCAGACACATATATCATCAGTATTATATAAGACAAGTGCATAAATCATCCTATTTTATCAGATTATTCAAATTCTTCTTAAAAGGTCCTTTTTCCTCTGCTGTTGGATCCTTAGAGACTTCAATAGTATGGCAGATGGGGTATACCATGAATAAGAATGAAGCTTAAAAGTCAGGTTTCAGAGCTCTTGAAGTTGATCATTTTTAAGCACAGAATTATTGTCCAAAAACCTTTATGAAATCCACACCACGTGCCGTATATGAGAAAGAGAACATTTCTAAGGCTTGCAAACATTAGAACGATGCTGGTCATCAGGGTAGTCTGTTCCTTTAAAAAAAAAAGGATGTGTTGGAAAGATGTAAGACTTGATACAGTAGTAAATATATAGTCTTTAATGACTGCTCAGTTGTTAGTAAGATGTAAGACTTGATACAGTTGTAAATATGTAGTCTATAATGATTGCTCAGTTGTTATGTGTCTTTATTTAAAGGATATTGTTTTTTTTTATTTGATTTTGTTCATTATGTGATTGGTTTTCATATAGGCCTATGAGGGCGATTCTTACAATACTTTGTATGGTGTATTCTTAATCATAAGAACACTTCTTTTCCGTATCTTTTATGGATTGTTGTATAGGATATCTCTTTGGAAAGTCATTATTTTCTTGTAAGTAAAGTTGCTTACTTACCTTTTACTCTGGTACTGTTCTTTGATTGGAGAAATGATTCTAAAAATCAAGTGTAAATATATTAAGTTGATAAGCATTACTTTCTCTCTCTCTCTCTCTCTCTCCTCTCTCTCTCTCTCTCTCTCTCTCTCTCTCTCTCTCTCTCTCTCTCTCTCCTCTCTCTCTCTCTCTCTCTCTCTCTCTCTCTCTCTCTCTCTCTCTCTCTCTCTCTCTCTCTCTCCTCTCTCTCTCTCTCTCTCTCTCTCTCTCCTCTCTCTCTCTCTCTCTCTCTCTCTCTCTCTCTCTCTCTCTCTCTCTTATATTAGTTGTTCACAAATCCAATTTTTTATATATCTTTGTACATAAACGTATGTGTCAGTTTGTATAAATGTTTACATGTGTAATTGTAATTCTTGTCTAATTAAGATTTTCCTATACTATGTCCTGAAGAACCTTAAATTCAGCATGCTGCTATATATAGTCACTATGTGTGCTTGGTGTGTGTCTGTGTGTGTGTGTGTGCGTATTGTGAGTGTGTGTGAAGTCCAATAAACGTGAAAGAATTTAGAATTGTCCATGTCATTTTTTACAAGGATCTGGGATGACATATTAATTGCCTATGTTATAGCCGAGACTTATGAAAATACTGTTTCACTACTGACACCACACAACTCATGGTGTGATTAACATTTTGAGTAGATGAGAGTTTACCAGGAAGGGAATACTAGCCCATTCCCCTTTTTCTCCATGAGCTTCTAACGAGCCAACTTGGGGATATGAACTTGGAACTTCCTAGGTGTGAATGCTATTGTCGATATTTTCAAATGAAAGTAATCACATAAGTACCTAAATGACATATTTAATAATAATAATAGTAATAATAATAATAATAATAATAATAATGAATACAAAAAGTAGTAGTATGTATCTCAGAAAAATGGACATGATTACTCACTTTTTACCTCTACTCCTAGGTAGGCTTATCAGCCTCCCAGTGGGTTCAATAGTCTTTTCCATTCTCTTCAGTCTTCGAATATTCTATCTCTTACAATACATAAATAAATAAATTGGAGAGCTTAAATGATGGAAAGGCAGAGAGGGGAGAGGTGTTCCTAATAGTATCATCTGGAGTTACCTGTAATGGGTGGGCAGACAGATGTTGCTTGGGGTTAATTGAAAGGGGGTTAGATGGAGGTGAAGAGGAAAAGGAGGGGAGGTTGAGGTAGGTTGTTAGAGGTTGTTATACGAATTGATGAAGTCGATGGGTTGATGGTGAAAAAAAAGAGATAAAAGATTGTGAATGGACTAAATTGCATAGCAAATAGAAAGAGGAAAGAGGTTAAAAAGATAGAGAGAATAGGTAAAAGATAAGAGAAAGAAAGACGCAGAGGAAGATATAGAGAGAGGATTATAGTAAGAGGAAAAGAGGAGAAAGGATAGAGTTAGGGTAAGGGCGATAGAGAAATGGAATAAGTGGAAGAAGAGAGACGAAAATCCTTGGAAGGAATGAAAATGGAGAAAGATTTATGATAAACGAAGAGAGAGAAGGATAATGAGGAAATAATAATGGAATAAATAAATAAGAGAAAAAGAGGAGGAAGGCGAAAGAGAGTAGAGTTAGATGAAAAGAGGAAAGAAGAGAAGATTTAGAGGAAGAGGATCAAGAGGAAATTATGAAACACGAGGGAATTCAAATTTTTGTCCTCCTTATGGATCACTGGTATCCCCCATTTGACTGGGGGTAAAGGTGTGGATACAGACAGGTTAGAGCCAGGGTACTTAGACTGGTTGTCCCTTCCTAAAGGGGGGTTTACACGGTCAAACGGTTCGTCGAACGCGGTTCGACAGACAAGTGTTTGAAGTGATGTTCGAACATGTGAACGGGGTATCCGTGTTCGACAACCAAATACCCCGTTCACACGTTCGAACATCACTTCAAACACTTGTCTGTTGAACCGCGTTCGACGAACCGTTTGACCGTGTAAACCCCCCTTAACGCATGGCCCGCAGTGGGATCGAACACGACTTTGTCATATTCAGCATTTCCCGACTGGTGAGCTGTACCACTTTGCCGAACGGGAATGATTGAACTTTGAAGTAAAGTACTTGTTGACTGTTTATTTGTGTATGTAATGTATATGTACACCTGGTAAATGTAACATCTGTATGTACATTTTTGTGTACTTTTTTATGTGAATCGACTGTATTTTGTCTGTCTTACTATCCTTATCCGGGTTCTCTTGTCTATGTGACGATTATTTTGTCCGTCAATTCCCCTCTGTGTTTGACAGAGTCCACGTGTCTTGTCCACGTGTTGGAAACGGAAGAAACACACTCTCCGAATACAGGAAAAACAAATGTCTGTCATTTAGTATGTTAGTCAGTAAGACCACATCACTTTTAAGTCTTCTTTGTCTTCTTCTTCCTCTAACTCCTCTCTTTTTTTTCTTGTTATCTTGTTGACCGACATTATCAGCCTCGTCGTCATCATAGTTGGAACTAAAGAGAGAGAGGAGGAGGAGCTTTTCATGCCGAAAAACTCCTGTGATCAACAGTCGTTGTTTGTCCGTCCTTCAACTCTCGTTCCTCTTCTTCTTCTCCATTTTTCTTTTATTTCACCTCCAGAATTTGCGCGTTAGTCGTGTTTTTTTTTTTTTTATTATTGTTATTTAGTGTTTATCGAGACCTTCTCTGTGCCGTATATATTTTTTTTCACTCAGTGAAGTGCCAATAACTTTTGCTTTCAAGTCCTGAAACGAAGAATTTACGAATTTATTGCGTCAGTGTGAATTGAAATTATAAATGGAATTATTTTTTAATATATATATATATATATATATATATATATATATATATATATATATATATATATTATATATATATATATATATATATATATATATATATATATATATATATATATATATATATATATATATATATATATCAGAATTTATGAATTCAAGTACTGTAAAGATGGAAAATTATATTATTACAATTTTTTTCTGTGTCCTCTTTAATAGTTCTCAAACTTTTGAATTTATGTGAAATAACGAGATCGCGAAATAACGAGATCCCTCCTAGTGTTTATTAACAATCTCGCCCTTTATTTTTCCCATCTTATTCTACTTTAAATAATTCCATCTTACACATTTGGTCGTCTCGCAGAGGCACCACTCACTTCTCAGAGACTTAAATAAATGGAAATAATGCAGTTATTTTATGTTTTGTTTTTTTATTCAATAAAGATTGTTCCATGACTCATTCAAAATATGCAAGTGGGGGATCATGAGATGATAATTTGTGTGTATAAGTTGTAAGAAATCCACAGACAAAACCTACTTAAATTTCTCAGTTAAAAAAAAAGGTAGACATTTTTCGCACGATGGCTGGCCTCGTTCAGGCTAATTCTAATAAGTCCCTCGAATATATATATACAATTTTCTGTGAGATACGGAGGTCTTTCTGGATTCCTACACAATATTATATCTCTCCTGCCTTAAAGAGAGATATAATATTTCTTTAACCTTGCATTTGTTGTCAGTGTTCAGGAACATCGTGAACATCAAGACTGAAATGTGTTAGCAGTGTCTTGGTTTCTGCGAGAGGTGTCATACACTCGCCATCTTTATTTATATATATCTGGTATAAAATATTAGTACTGTGGTAACAGTGTCCTTCGTATTGCTCGAAACCCCATTTCCCATATAATTTTAGGGTATTTGTTTGGCTAGAATTTTCATAGGAACAGATGGTATTTACATAGGTGGTCATTTCACTGCTATAAGTTTCCCCTCATGCAGAATATGCGTGTGTGTGTGTTAAGTTTCCCCTCATGAAGAAGGTGCGTATGTGTTAAGTCTCCCCTCTTGAAGAAGGTGCGTGTGTGTGTTAAGTTCCCCCTCATGAAGGAGGTGCTTGTGTGTGTGTGTGTTAAGTTTCCCCTCATGAAGAAGGTGCGTGTGTGTGTTAAGTTTCCCTTCATGAAGGTGTGTGTGTTAAGTTTCCCCTCATGAAAAAGGTGCGTGTGTGTGTGTTAAGTTTCCCCTCACGAAGAAGGTGTGTGTGTGTGTGTTAAGTTTCCCCTCATGAAGAAGGTGCGTGTGTGTGTGTGTTAAGTTTCCCCTCATGAAGGTGTGTGTGTGTGTTAAGTTCCCCCTCATGAAGGAGGTGCGTGTGTGTGTGTTAAGTTCCCCCTCATGAAGGAGGTGCGTGTGTGTGTTAAGTTTCCCCTCATGAAGAAGGAGCGTGTATGTGTGTGTTAAGTTTCCCCTCATGAAGAAGGTGTATGTGTATATATGTATCTATGTGTTTGTGTTAACTTTGTAAAAAATACATTTTGTTTTAGGACTCAGTGACAAAAGTTTATATGATTAGAAAAAAAAAATTATCTTTAATAAATTTGGTTCATATTTCGTTTTAGGGATAATTATTAAATATTAAGTTTTTCTAAGTGTTTTATTATTTACTTTATTGTTTTAGTTTACCTTTTATATTAGAGACAATTAGCTAGTTTTTTAGTTTTTGTAATAATTCTTTGGGTTATTTTTTTTAGTTTCTGTAAGTACAGTAATTGTTTGGGTTATTTTATTGATTAGGGTAATATGCTTTAGGAGACTTTAGATCTCAGTTTCTTTTGAGTAAACAAACAAGCATTTCTGTATTATTATTACAATGTACAAAAGGTAAAAACTTAAAAAATATTGATATTATATAACATAATTATTGTTTACATAATTACCCTAACTATCTTGATCAAATAATTCCATGAAATAGGCAATCAGGAGTTTAATTAATAACACTAAAGCGTAATCAGCCATTGGAATCTTGGCTTAGACAACTGTTGTTTACACATTTCTTGTAGGTAAATAGATAGACAGAAAGCTTGATTGATTGATTGGCTAATGGAAAGAGAGTGTGAAGTTTCATTCTCGTTTGTCAATGACAAAATGGAAATCGTACCCAGGTAGACAGATTTAGGTACATATGAGGTAGATATAGATATAGAGATTATAGGTAATGACAGTTTAGTATATTAGATAATTTACTTGTTTAAAGCATATGGCAGTTGTTTTTATGGAATTTTGGTCCATTAGGTTCGTTTAGATCCTGGTATTATTTTTAGTGTGAGACTTTTAATTCCTTTGGGAACTTGCTTATTCAACCTGCCCCACCTGTGCCCAAATTCTCGTGTGCCCCATTAGTGAATACATACCCCCAAAGAGTTTTCTTAAGATATTCAAGATTTATGTTTAATAAGACATTTTTTTTAATTTCAAGTGATTAATTATTTCTTCCAGATTGATGAGAGACACTGAATTATTATATTAAATTTTAATTCTTCTATAGCAGAATTGACTGATACTTGTTTAATTTTGAGTTAAGATAAGTAACTATAACAGAAGAAAGGAGGATACCTTAAAAATAAAAAAAAACTCATCAGGCCATTGAATATTTCGCTTTACAGGGGATAATACCATAGCCAACAAACTCTTTTGTGGTGGTGCATGTAAAGTGGGTATGACTTAGGAAAGTACCATAGGGAGGAAAAAAAAAATCTCATTCTCTTGTGCCTTTTGTCCAGAAAGAAAGGTTTATCAGCTATGCCCGTACCTATTGCCAGAAGAGTTTCATCTCCCACAGATCCCCAGGCCTTTTTACAGTGTCCTACACCGCCTCTCAAGAAACACGAAGGTACCCCTGAAAAAGCTTGCCCTGACGATAACGGTAATACCCTCTCCATTGCTGTTCTGCCGCATACTCCCTCTGTTATACATCCATATACACGTTCGCCCTCGCCCGTGTTAAATTTGCCCGATCATACTGACCTAGATTTTACACCTAGTCTCCCAAGGGCTTCTTCTGAAAGGAACCCCTTCGAACTGTTGACCCCCTCTGGAGTACATTCGTTGCAGAATTCACCCTCAGGAATAATATCCTCTCGAGAATTACCTCATTCCCAGTCGTACACTCCTTCAGCTTGCAGTTGGTTGGCTCTACACCATCCTGCGTATACATTGACACCATCTTTCTCAGCTGAAAATTCTTGGTCCTCAAAGCTCTCAGAATGTTCAGACGTGAGTAGCTCTGTATCTCCCCTCTCTTCGGTCATCACTTCGGAGTCTTCTTTTCAGAGTTGCACTTCCTTTGTAACTCCACGGACTGGGAATAGTGCACGTGTCATTATCGTCGAGAAAGACAGTTGCAGGGCAGTGGTTTCAAGCGACAGCTGGTTCGGTTGTGGACGAAAGTCCAGCATGTTTGGAATGGTCGTAGCAGCCGTTGGAAATTGCATTAGGGCCGTGGAACCAGCTCAGAGGAATCTCATAGATGAACCTGAATTTGTATCTGAAGTGCATGAGGATGTGGCATCTGCAGTCGGTGTGGTTACTGTCAGTGCCAGCTCCTGTAGCCAGAGAAGTACAGAGCAGCATTTAAATGGAGACACGTGGTTAGGTCAAAATAGCAGTGCGAATACTACTCGAAATCTCTATATCATTGAAGAGGCTCCTCCCGCCTACTATGAAGGGATTGCATCTTATTCTAGCGATCTTCCCATTGCACACCAGACGGTGCAGCAAGAGGAAGAAGAAATGCCTCATAGCCATGTGAGGAAGAGTAGTAAAAAAGTGAAGAGCAAGAATTTGAAGAGCTCAGCTACGCGTCGACCGTTGGTCTTGATGTTTGGGGCTCAGAAGACTCCTGGACGACCTATCAACAACAATAATAACATCAGCAACAAAATTACCAACAAGAGAAGTAAATCAGGTTTGTTACTATTAATAAATTTTGTTTTAGTTTTTATCACAGTTACTCATTGCAAATGGCGTTAAGTGAAATGTAATTGTAGTTACCTATATGCATATAAGAAAAATTAGTATGGCAGTAGCATCTAAGAAATTGGCCACCATGACCGGGTGATAAATCACGCGATTTTGATTCGTCAGGTCTTCGGTTCAAAACCCTCCTCGGTCAGAGGTTAGAAAAGGCATCTACTCAGGGTAAGGGTTACTGCCACAACCAAAGTTTTTCGTAAGGAGGCACCATCCCAACCTTTATTAGAAAAGTGAGTCCATGACGTAAAACTGGATCAGTAGCACCTAACAGATCCACATCACATGGTCGAGTGATAATAGTTCTTGTTCCGGTTTTACGTCATGGACTTCCTTTTCTACCAAGGGCTAAGACGGTTGCCTTCTTGCAAAGGCAACCGTTTTGGCAGATTAATCGTTACCCTGAGTGCATGCCCTTGCTAACCTCAGACCGTGACGGGGCGTGAACCCTCTACCTGATGCCTCAGAGTCACGGACACTACTGCTTGAGCCACGGTGACTACAATAGTAACACCCTTTTATAAACAAGTTTCTAGACGATGACATAATAAATAGTAACATAAAACTTGAATGAATGAGTTGGAACTTTTTATACTTGATATTTGCTATTAGTAAAAACTCAGATGTTTGTTAACTCCTAAGTGGTGTCTCAGTCCACACTTTCATTGAGATACCAGGAAAAAGATCTCACAGAAAGGGACAATTCTAACACTATATACAATGTAAGGTAACTTAACCTAACCTAACCTGACTTGATTTAACCTATTGTGTGATGCTTGTTAATTACATAATTATTTTGTTAAAATCATATATTTTCAGTTAATACATGTGTTGAATTCATCTTCATATCGTTGTTGTTGTTGTTGTTGTTGTTGTTGTTGTTGTTTTTTTTTTTTTTTTTTTTTTTTTTTTTTAAAGAAATGTGATTTTTCTGTGACTTTATTTCTGGGAAGTTTTTTAATGTGATTTTTCTCTCTTCACATTCTCAGAACATGTACTCACATTAAATGACCATTTTCGAACATTGAAATAGGAGATAATGATTCTTGAATTATTTTCAAGTCTATTTTCTCTCACAAACAACTGAGAAACGAATGATATCTGGAACATATAGTGGCATCAGTTAACTTTAGATATGTCAGTTTTTAAGGGTCAAGATCCAAAGCCAGTTTATCCTATTGAACCCTTTGTAAAATATACGTAAAGACTAAAAAATTATCTCACTTTAGTAGAGATATGTAATTTTTTGTCTTCCAGAATTTCAGCGTGATGGAGGATTGTCAAATAGGAGATAGATAGAGAGAGAAAGAGAGAGAGAGAGATTTAGCATGACACTTCAGATATCTCTGTGTAACCAATTGTGGTTTAGATATATCGGTTATATATTATTCATTGATTAAATAATATTAGTGATTGGTAACGTAGCCATGTGATTAAGGCTTTTTTCCTCGTAAGCTCTCATGGACGTGTCGGGAAGTAAGTTATTAGGGATTAAGAATACTAATTGCACGAGGATGAATATCTTATTCTGAACAGCATTTCCTTACTTGAAGCGAATGAGGTAGAGAGAGAGAGAGAGAGAGAGAGAGAGAGAGAAAAGGAAGGAGATAGAAGGAAGAGGCGAGGATGGGTGTGGAAGAAAGAGAAAAAGGAAGAGATGTAGGATGAGAGACAAGAAGAGGATAATGGGGCAAATGCCACTATGTAATGGAAAAAGTCCCTTTAGAAGACCGAGAATAGCAAACAACAGAATTTTAATAGAATTCCATATTGGAACTACCGAGGGAATGTTACTCTTCCCGAGAGAGAGGAGAGAGAGAGAGAGAGAGAGAGAGAGAGAGAGATTAAGTTTGTTTGAAAAAGTCAAGATGAAGGAATGGAAACAGTTACTTTGTCATTAGACTAGATTTTACTCCTTGTTTACGCAATATATCTTTCTTTTGTTATCAAAGTCTCAACACACGTGACAACAATATCTTCTTTCCACTGGAGGTGTCGGGTGGGGGTAAGGGGGAGGTGATGGGTATAGATGACACTGAGAAAGTCTTATTTGGTGAGTGGAAGGATCATGATTGAACTGAAGTTAGTTAGTCTTTGGCCCGATTTCTTAAACAGTGTAAGCCTAGGATACCATATTGTTAGTTAGCTAGACATACACACAATCGTTGTTGAGGATCGGTTTATATCATAGGAATTTATAGAAAAAAAAACGCAAA
>JAXCGZ010004515.1:37500-43646 GCA_037179515.1 Halocaridina rubra
TTCTTGTCCACCCCCATAATGGAGACTGGTATTGCCGCATAAATCTTAAAAAATATAGAGCTCACTTTATGCTTTTGTTAAGAATTATTATTATTATTATTATTGTAGTCACCGTGGCTCAGGCGGTACCGTCCGCGACTCTGAGGCATCACGGTCTGAGGTTAGCAAGGGCATGCACTCAGGGTAACGTTTATATCTGCCCAAACAAGTCCTTCGCAAGAAGGCAACCGTCCTAGCCCTTGGTTGAAAAGGGAGTCCGTGACGTAAAACCGGAACAAATTGTTGTTATTATTATTATTATTATTATTATTATTATTATTATTATCGTCTTGTATGTACAGGCATATAACAGTTGCAATATCTTTTCATCCTTTGAGAAATTTTCACATTTCAATAATTGACTAAGGAGAGCAAAAATAGAGAATTGAATGTTGTACAAAATGTCAAACGAAGCTTCTGTGACGTCCGAACTGACCTCCTCTTCTCTCTCTCTCTCTCTCTCTCTCTCTCTCTCTCTCTCTCTCTCTCTCTCTCTCTCTCTCTCTCTCTCTCTCTCTATCATGATGGATCATTGTAATTTTATTCATTTCTTTATTTCACTCTCTTTATCTGTCTCTGACCTCACACACTCTCTGGATAAATTGCATTGGATGGTATTACCTTGTATTGTATAATTCTTTATTTATTTATTTATTTACGTAGTCACCGTGGCCCAAGCGGTAGCGTCCGCGACTCTGAGTCGTCAGGTCGAGGGTTCGCGCCCCGTCACGGACTGAGGTTAGTAAGGGCATACACTAAGAGTAACGATTACGTCTGCCAAAACAAGTCCTTCGCAATAAGGCAACCGTCCTAGCCCTTAGTGGAAAAGGGAGTTCGTGACGTAAAACCGAAGCCATTTATTTATTTATTTACCTACGAGACTACCTGTATTTATTCTCGTTAGGTGTTGCAATAAATGAATTGTAGGTTGCTTTGTATTAATTATCAAGGCTGTGCTGAGGAAAAGTTATATATTTTTTTTCTGGTTGCCAGTGCTTGGTAATAAGTAGTCACCGTGGCTCAAGCGGTAGCGTCCGCGACTCTGAGTCGTCAGGTCGAGGGTTCGCGCCCCGTCACGGTCTGAGGTTAGCAAGGGCATGCACTCAGGGTAAGGATTACATCTGCCAAAGCAAGTCCTTCGTAAGAAGGCAACCGTCCTAGCCCTTAGTAGAAAAGAGAGTTCGTGACGTAAAACCGAATCCAATCCAGTGCTCGGTAATAGTGATTGTGACCAAGTGGTAACGTTCGCGACTTTGATTCGTCAGGTCGAGAGTTCGAATCCCCACGGTTTTAGGATGGAAAGGACATTCACTCTGGGTAACGATCGCACTTGCCAAAACCAAAGTCCTTTGCAAAAGAAATGGCCGTCCTAGCTCTTATTAGAAAAGGGAGTCCGTGACGCAAGACCAATCGCGGGCCTTTGATTCGTCAGGTCGAGAGTTCGAATCTATTCACCATTTGAGGATAGAAGGAACATTCACTCTGGGTAACCATCGCGCTTGCCAAAACCAAAATCCTTCGCAAAAACGTGCCTTCCTAGCCCTTATTAGAAAAGGGAGTCCGTGACGCAAAACCAATCGCGTTTACTATATCCCCCCTTATCCCCCATTAAATTGGTTGTCTGTTGGGGTTATTACCATCTATTTTCTTATGGTTGAGCTCATTTCTGAGGTCTTTCAGGTGTTTGTCCGATGCAGTGGTGATATGCCTTTTATTTAATCTGATATGTTATAACTCACTTTCACAGAATGAGAATTTTTCTATTAATTTTGAACAGTTCTTTTCTACAGTAGTGGATACTCATAAACTCTTAGGACCTAGGATCGGTTTGATCGTGTCCGATGCAGTAGTGATATGCCTTTAATTGGGTTGTATCTTAGTGTAGTGCCATAGGTGGAAATGGGGGTAAAGCTTACTATGCCTCGCGCTCTCCCTTACAGAAAGAAGATCTTGAGCAGTTGACAGTGTGGATAACCCAAGCAGTGTGTTGGGGAAGGGGTGTTATTGTGACCTTTCATCCCTAAAAGAGCTATGATATGTGAGATGGTGAGAATTTGCTATATGATGATTGGAAATGTGCTTTGACTCCGCCATCTCCCATAATAGGGGAAATACACCCTTTAAGTATGTATGTGTGTTTGTATGTATATATGTATTTAGAAGTATTAATCGGTATCGCCAATACTGGCTTGTCTCTATTTTATATGTAAGAAAAAAATGAACATTGTTGGATGGGTGACCTATGGTGCCAGTGCCTGTAGGATGGATGACCTATGGTGCCAAAGCCTGTAGGATTGATGACCTATGGTGCCAAAGCCTGTAGGATGGATGACCTATGGTGCCAAAGCCTGTAGGATGGATGACCCATGGTGCCAAAGCCTGTAGGATGGATGACCCATGGTGCCAAAGCCTGTAGGATGGATGACATATGGTGCCAAAGCCTGTAGGATGGATGACCTATGGTGCCAATGCCTGTAGGATGGATGACCTATGATGCCAGTGCATGTAGGATGGATGACCTATGGTGCCAAAGCCTGTAGGATGGATGACCTATGGTGCCAAAGCCTGTAGGATGGATGACCTATGGTGCCAGTGCCTGGTATCTTTTGACACACTCGTCCATTCTTCTTCTCTCATGTGGCACTCTCTTAAATGATAAAAATGCCCTTTATGTGTTAACATCCATGACAATAATTAACATGCGGTTCATTTGTTATACGCTGACCTCCTTTCATTGTTAATAATAATAATAATAATAATAATAATAATAATTATAATAATAAAAACAATAATAATCTAGACACACACATCCTCACCTTAACGTTGATATTTATAATGATGATAATAATAATAATAATGATAATAACTAATATTTTAGAGAGAACCACACCTTAACCTTGATTTTTATACTAGTAATTTTATTAAATGTAAAATTACCACTACTACTACTACTACTACTACTACTACTACAAATAATAATAATAATAATAATAATAATAATAATGATAATAGTAATAGAAATAATAATTATAATATTGATAATAGGAATAATATTGATGATAATAATGATAATATTATTGTTAATATTATTATTTTAGAGACAGCCACACCTTAACGTTGATATATATACTAATAATTATATTTAATATATTAATAATAATAATAATAATAATAATAATAATATTAATAATAATAACAACAACAACAACAAAAATAATATCTATAGAGAAAGCAACCCTTTAACTTTGTTATTCACAAAGATAATCATATTAACAAACATTATTAATAATGATAATGACGATTAAAAGAGGGTCAGCTTTAATACGTTCAATTGAACTAAAAATATTGTTTAGTTGAACTAAAAATATTGCATTAGATGTGTCGCCATGTCCTAAGCAAAGCCTCTGAAGGGAAAGAGGCTTTAATATGAGGCCAATACATTATTGATGTGTCACTGGCCTTTATTCTGCACAGGCAAATAAATAAATAAATAACGCAGAACTTTTTTCCCATGGTTGACGACATGCTTGGTTTCGCGCGGGCACCCAGTCGCCAATTTGTTAGGCGAAGCCATCTTAGTTATCGTAGTTCTTCTTATTTTGTTTTTACTTTGTGCACGTGATACACACACACACACACACTTGTGCACGTGATACACACTCACTCACTGACACACACACACGCACACACACACACACACACGTTGTAATAGAGGTTTTACTATTTTTATATTTCGGTATTATTGATATTTTTTCAATACTTCTGATGCGTTTCAATTATGCCTGATCTGTCCTTTTTTTTATTCACTAAGGAATCTGTTGTCCACTAACCCCATCCATCTCGGCATCTTATAACGGTAGATACACAGGGTTTGAGGACTTCTCAGGGTCAATTTTAATTTTTGAAAAATCGGGATATTTTGCCCAGCCGTGACAAACTTTGCTATCAAAATAGCTATTTTTTGTATGTATCTAGACAAGTCTTATATTAAAACTTCAAAGTGGAATTTATGTTATAAATTAAAATAATAGAATTTGCATCAGTATTCTTGTTAAAAAACAACCTCTGTCATATTTTGAGAACAGAGTACAAAAGTCTGGTCAACATTTCTTGAAATGTCCAAATCAAACTGGAACATGTGTAAATTTAATGTTCATATTTCTAGACGATTTAATTATTAGTCTTTTTGTATCTGAACTCTTTTTGAACTGAGTTAAAATTAGACAGATTTATCTAGAAGAAAAACAAAATAACGAAATCTAATGAGTCTGTCACAGTTAGGCTATAATCCTGTACTATTGTAAACCTGTCCGTATTTCTTCCTCGTTAGCATCCACAGTCTTCCCCAATCTTCAGTCCTTCATCAAATCTTCCTGCTTCTCCTGTCAGGTGTCGCCTCAGCCGATCACTTGTCTCCATATCACCCTATCCCTTGCCTCTTATGTCACATCACTCACACTTATGTCCTCCCTCACCACATCCATAAATCTCTTAGGCTTACCTCTCCGCCATATACCTCAGCAGCCTTGTCCTAACATACTCTTCATCCCTTCTCAAACACATGCCCAAACCATCTCAATTCAGTCCTTGCCTTGTTCAAATCCTATTCTTCCTTCTTCAGAGAATCACCTCCTGGAACTCCAGGAATTTTTCAGCTCGAAAGAGACCCTTAAGGAGATACTGATCATTGCTGGAATAGGAGTTGATGCTTGCAAGCAAGATTATGTATATACACTCTGGGCTTACTTGACGCGCAAACGTCATTGTGGTAGTTTTAAGAAATTATTAAACCAAATCAGAAAGAATGAAGGCGGTTGCAAGGGAGGAGTGGAATGTAGTTACGTCTATATGGTTTGATTATTAAAGGATGATGATAATGATAATAATGATGATATATATGATGATGATGATGACTATTATTATTATTATTATTATTATTATTATTATTATTATTAATATTATTATTATTAGACTAACTATCATGATACTTGTAATAATAATAATGATGATGATGATAATAATAATAATAAGTATTATTATTATTATTATTATTATTATTATTATTATTATTATTATTATTAGTTTATTCTTCATTTTAGGTCTTCCATATGAAGGAAGTGAAAACGCCACACACACACACACACACGTTACTGAAGTCAAGAGAATTTAGAAGGTTTCTCCAACACGTGTTTTTTTTTTCTCTCTCTCTCTCTCTCTCTCTCTCTCTCTCTCTCTCTCTCTCTCTCTCTCTCTCTCTCTCTCTCTCTCTCTCTCTCTCTCTCTCTCTCTCTCTCTCTCAACACGTGTTTTCTCAAGTTGGTTTATAGAATAGTTCAATTTTCTCCTATTTTTTTTGCGTTTTTTTATTTTATTTTTTTCCTCCATTATTTGCTTTTTTTGCGTTTTTTTGCGTTTTTTTTATTTAGTCTTCACATTTACTCAATATTGGGAAATTATAACAATTAGAATCGACGTGGTAAATTACTATGACTCTAATGCATTGGGAAATGAAAACGCAGATGTTTCTCTTTCGGCTGGTTCACACGCGCACACACACACACACGCACGCACGCAAGCACACACACAGACATATGTCTGTGTGTGTGTGTGTAGTAGCAACATTACATCCGTGCATGAGTGTTAATTATTTCGGGGGTCTATTTCAATTATTGTTTTCGATTTTGTATAATTTTTTTTTTTGAACCAAATAAAAAAAAAATAAGTAAAAATCGGATTTTTCCCCCATTAATTTTCACTTATACTTCTGTAAATTATTTTACATTTTATTCAATACATAGTCATAATCATTCACATTTCTGTACATTTATGATGAGGCGGCTCGTTAAAAACGGCGACCCCGTATAAAGACGGGCTTATAAAGCTCACGAAGAAGAATTTTAATTGTATTTCATTCAGATATATATATTCCCCCTGAGGGAGGGGGGGGGCTAGAATTCCTCCGTGTTCCCATGCGTGTCGTAAGAGTCGACTAAATGGGGCGGAGCGAGGGAACTGGGAATCCCTTCCTCTGTATTTTCTCTTCTCAAAAAGTCAGAGTATTATGCTTTGACTCAGCCATCCCCTTATAGGGGAAAATGGCTTATATA